>WSYH01000200.1:73049-125933 GCA_036426205.1 Ascaphus truei
TACTAGCCCCCCTCCACATCCACTGCACCCCTCCGCATCCACTGCCCCCTCCACATCCACTGCCTCCCATCTGCTCCCCCTCTGCATCCGCTGCCCCCTCCATCCCGCCCCCACTCCGCATCCACTCGCCCCGATGCATCCACTGCCCAGTCTGCAATCCACTAGCCCTCCGCATCACTTTAGCATCCTCTCAGCGCATCAACTAGCCCTCCTCACATCCACTAGCATCCTCCACATCATCCAGGCCCCCCCTCACATTCCACTACCCCCCTCCGCATCCACTAGCCCTCCTCGGCATCCACTAGCCCTCTTCTGCATCCATTAGCCTCCTCCTCATCCACGAGCCCTCCTCCACATTCACTAGCCCTCCTCCGCATCCACGAGCCCTCCTCCGCATCCACTAGCCCTCCTCCTCATCCACTGCCCCCTCCGCATCCACTGCCCCCCTCCGCATCCACTGCCCTCCTCCGTATCCACTAGCCCTCCTCCGCATCACTAGCCTCCTCCGATCATAGCCCTGTGGATGCAGAGGAGGGCTAGAGGATGCGGAGAGGGGGCAGTGGATGTGGAGGGGGGCTAGTGGATATGGAGGAGGGCTAGAGGATGCATAGGGGAGCAGTGGATGCGGAGGGGTCAGTGGATGCGGAGGGGGGCCGTGGATGCAGAGGGGAGGCAGTGGAAGTGGAGGGGGGCTGTGGATGTGCAAGGGAGGCAGTGAATACAGAGGGAAGCAGTGGCACCCCCAACATCCCCCCCCCCTTCCACTCAAACAGCCGCTAGCGGGTGGCAGCGGCAACCGGGGAAGCGCTGAGAGAGAACCGCACCTGCCTGACCCACTTGTCCGATCCAAGAGGGAAGCACACGAGGAGAGCGGGAAGTCCCGTGCATGCCAACCCCCGGACTCGCTCCACCCCTCCGGTTCCATCTCCAAACATGCCAGACACCCCCCCCTCTGCGTGCACCTGCCTGATGGAGCGGCAAAGCACCTGACTGAACCCTGACTACCTCTGGCCCAGCTACAACCAGCAGAAGGGCCTGGCCAGAGGTAGGGGAACGGCCGGCTCCCTCCAGCCAGTGGGCCTGGGACACCAACCCCAGGAGACCACCCCTGTTGGTGGGCCTGCTTGTCAAAGCCACTAGATGCATGTTTGTTATGGTACACCATTTTTGGTTCAGTAGATTTTGGGAGGGGAGGGGGAGTCAGTAAGTTTGGGGCATCACTAGATCATTAGGGTTAATAGGTTTGGGAGAAAGTAGGCATAAGGGATCACCAGGTTTAAGGGGTCAGTTGGTTTGCGAGGTCAGTAGATTTTGGTGTTAGTAGGTTTGAGGATCGGGCAGGTTTGAGAAGCCAATAAGTTGGAGGAGTCTGTAGATTTGAGGGGACAGTATGTTTGGTGGGACAGTATATTTGAGGAAGCAGCACATTTGAGGGGTTAATATATACAAAATCAGAATGCTACTTACTGACAGTGGATAGGAACAGGATGATAAACCCACAAAACATAGGGGTGTCATATCCAACCCTGAGGAAAGAAGAGGTGGATTATACAAAGAGCAGCATATAGAAACGGCCCTGTAGGGAGATATCCTTTACTTGATAGAGATAGCTGTATTTAGAGGGACACAATCTTATGAAGAGGGAGTAATCTCTGCACATACTGTAGCCTTATACAGAGCGAGTTATTCCTGTACACAGCTTGATACGAAAAGAGCTCTACTCCTAAACACAGACGTATACAAAAGGAGTTATTGCTACACCGAGCCTTATACGAAGGGTGGTACAACTGCACACAACTTTATACAGACAGTGTTTCCCATGCATACAGCTTTATACAGAGGGAGTTATCCCTGAACACATCTTTAAACAGGCTAAGTTATCCTTATGTAGAGCCTAATACAGAGGTCTCACCTGTTAGTGAGCAGACCCACAAAGGGACTGGTCAGGAGCTCAAATACGGCTTTGGATGCGAAGAGCAGGCCCACTCGTAAGTTCTCATCCCGTAAGAAGCCGTTCCCTTTATAGCAGCTCCCCTCCTCCTTCTGAGGGACCTGGGTCACATTCCAGCCCACGCTGGGAAGAGGATCCCCGCTGAATATTGTGGCGTTATCATACAACGAGGGGATGGAGGAGAAAGCAGAAACAGAGGGAGAAGGAGAGAGCTGGGGTACAGACGTATTGCCGTTCTTATACTCTGTGTCATACAGGAAACTGGGGATGATTGGAACTAGGGAGAGAAACAAATGTCAGCCAGAGACCTCCTCATGTCTGTGTGTCCCTCTACATCACATGTTCCTGATTGTCACCTATGCTTCATCATATCTCCTCCATTATATATCATAATTTGTCACCTGTTCCTCCTTGTCTCCTGTTCCTCATTGTCACCTGTGTCTCATCACCTATAACTTCTTATTATCTGTCCCTCATTGTCACCTGTGCATTGGGACTTGTCCCTCATTGTCATTTGTCTACAACTTGAGTTAGCTTCTCAAATTCCCCATTCAGCTACACATCCTGCCAGAAAACATGCAAACATACCAACGACTGTAACAAGCATGCTATCCAGCAGCAGAGCAATGGAAACCACCACTAGGACCAGTTTACGGGACCCCCGTCTCTCCTTCAGCCATTTACAGGGGCAACACTCCATCATAGGGAGAGAGCGGGCAAATTTCTAGAATGTGAGGAGAAAAAAAGATGTGTAAGGATCCAAAGAAAGGTATCCACATCCCTGTACAGTATATAAAAGACAAAAAGCCCCAGCACTCCATCCAATATGACAAATTATGTAGTTAAATACTTATCTGTTTATCTTCTCATATGCAAGAGTCTTTAGTTTAATTCTGTGGCCAAGGTATTTTAAGCCTACAACCTCATCACAGTACGGCCCATCTGTAGGTCCTAACACTACTTGCAAACATTCACTTTACCTCTCTATTGGAGGAACAAGTCTTAATAGACTAGTCATTCACAGGATGCATCACCAGACCTACCATTTAAAAGTCAGCCGGGTGAGCTTAAAATCAGGGAGGAGGGGTTACAAACCTCCAAACAGTTAATATCAACTGAGATTGATAAACATTATACCTATAAACTCAGAACCAAAACCCACCACGCATATATATGTGTCAAGAGGAGGTAAACAGAATGTTTGTGAGTAGTGTTAGGACCTACAGAAGGGAAAACACTAACTTTTTGCCTGTACTCTCCAATAAATACATACAATACCAAGACAGTGCGTTACTTCAGCAATAAATACAAATAGAAAGAGACTGATGAACAAGCTTCATGTATAAATATAAAAATATTATTACATTACGTATATATATATATATATATATATATATATTGTGACAAACGGCTTACTCCGGGGCTCCGTCGTTTGTCCGGGACTGTTTAGAACACGGTCTTTTAGGGTAGGTTAAATGATGAGGCGTCACGTACTGTTCCTTTAAACAGGCTATGCCTGGTTTATTCAGTCCCAGGCACTGAGACTGCCACAGTGCATACAACAGAAAACAGATCAAAAACAAAAGCTGCTCACCTGAGCGATAACTTAACTTAGATATCCCTGACTCAGGGTTGGAAGTGGCTTTTCCACTTCCAACATCAAAACACGGTACTTTTGCAGTCTTACACAAATGAACAGAAGTGAGCAGTTTGTTTTTGATCTGTTTTCTGTTATGACTGTGCCGGGCAGTCTCAGTGCCTGGGACTGAATAAACCAGGCTAGCTGTTTAAGGGAACATTACGTGACGCCTCATCATTTAACCTAACCCTAAAAGACCGTGTTCTAAAAGTCCCGGACAACGACGGAGCCCCGGAGTACGCCGTTTGTCACATATGGGGGAGAATGAGGCCAGCCAGAGCAACTAGGGGGTCTGCGGGGTTGAAGAAACTTTGAAAGAAAAAAAAAAAAAGTTGTTTTCATCCTCTGCAAAACAAGATGGAAGACGTGGCGGGCCGTGCGCTTACGCAATGTCGCTGCCCAGAAAAAGACGGGAATTGAAACAGCAACAGCTGTAAATTAGCCCGCAAGAAATACTGCAAACCAGAAACAGAGAATGCAAACCAGCAACAGGCAATCAAAACCAGTCAACAGTACGCGAGGAAGGATGAGGGCGTGGAGCAGAAGGAGAAAACAACCGACGGGAAGGAGCAAAAGGGAAGTGAAAACAAGCAAGAGGAGGGGCAAAAGAAGGAAGTAGGGCCAGGACCTCGCCGAGAGGAAAGACCAAGGGAGGAAGGGACAGACGAAGGGGAGCAAGTGAGGCGGCCGAGGGATGGTGAGAGAGGGTGAATGAGGAGGGAGAAGGGGGAGGAGAAGGAAACCTCAGGAGGAGAGAGGTGGGGGGATGTGGGAGGAGAGATGGCGGGAGGACGGTCGATCAGTGGAACGCGTCCAGTGTTTTGGGCGTGAGGACGTGTAGAGGGCGCAGCCCGCAGGTGTGGTCCGGTAATTAGATGACGGCAAGGAGGAGCACAGGGAGGGAGACATGAGCCACGTAAGGTCGCTCACCTGAGCGATAACTTAACTTAGATATCCCTGACTCAGGGTTGGAAATGGCTTTTCCACTTCCAACATCAAAACACGGTACTTTTGCAGTCTTACACAAATGAACAGAAAGATTGAATCTGTTTGGGGAAGAGGCTTCTCCCCTCTGTAGTTCAGCAGCCTTCCAGCCTCCTGGCTCTTGTGGGGAGACCAGAGCAAACAGGAAATCAGTCTTTCATACCTGATTCCTAATTAGCATGACAGGTGACAGAAATCAGGCAGCAGACAAACTCTGGTCTGGATCTCTCATCCCTCAGTTCCAGCGCTTGCCAAACTGTGGGATGGAGTGTATGTATTATAAGGCTGCACTCCCAGGCCAAACAGGATAGAAACTGTCTAGTATCCTGGGAGCCCTATATACGGAATTTATTACCATCCCCTGGTTTCTGTCACAATATATACAGTGGTTGACAAATCACCAAAAAATCTACTCGCCACACAAAAAAATCTACTCGCCACCTAGTACCAAACGTGTGCTGCTTCGGCCAATATTTACTCGCCCGGGGGTTAAATCCACTCGCCCGGGGCGAGCAAATGTATAGGTTTGTCGAACACTGTATATATATATATATATATATATATATCCCACATTCAAATAAAAATAGTCACAAGTACCAGAAAACATCCAGAGTGATTTTATCTGACACAATACACAAGGGTTATATGAACAGTTTCAATTCTGCTGTTATAGTGGTAAAGAACTCCAAAAAGTACTTATCTTTGTAAAGTATTTAATGGATGGGGAGAAATTATAAACTGTGAGGACTCTTTGTTGCTTTTTCTTTTTCCAATAAATAATGTATTTGTAACACATATTCCCCCCCCAATCGCAGATAGAGTGCATGTGAAGGGGAACCTATATGAATGTTACCAGGTGTGTGGTGCTTTTACACATCAGGTTCACAGGAGGCCTGAACCTCTGCCAGTGAGAGCCTGGCTGGAACGATCTTACATAAACATCGCCTCCACCTGTGTAGGATTCTGAGGGTAGAATGACCCCTAGCACAGGACCCACATATATAAACCACATACACCAAAGGTATATATAAAACAGGTTTACTATAGGGGCAGATAAACACAATACAGCATACATCAACAATAAGACAGTGTCCCTTTATAACACTACTAGGCACAACTACCTGGTCACCTTGCAGGGCTTTAACCCACACACCCTGTGTACTCAGGAGTCCCCAAAAGTCACCAATAGTCCCACATCCCCACCCAAGTGTGCAACAGCGCTGCCCACTAAGATGAAGTGTATAGGTGGTGCACTTGGTGATTTGAATGATACCTGCCCGGTGCTCCTGCACCCGGGTACCGCAGAACAATGGAAGAGGACCCGTCTGTATCCAGCGCCAAAGCCTCAGCGATGGCGTCCTCCTCCTGGTGGATGGTCTCCCCCTGATGACCTCACCACTCAGACAGTCTCTGTCTCTGCTACTGCAGAGAATGATTCACTGTGTAGCCATGTGTAAAATTGGTGTACATATCTCTTTCTCATGCTGGCAGTAAACCTGGTAAGTATGCAGGAATGCCAGTAGTTATCATGGAGGTTTGCCCTCACACCCTGGTGAGGTGTCATATGTCCCATAGGAAGTGACAACATGCTGGTGTCCACGGTTAGTGACATCAGAGATGTGCCTGTTCCTAGGTGATATAAGACACAGCACTGTCTAAAGTTAGTTCAGTTCCTGTTGTTGGGCTGCCTCTGTTCAGTAAGAGGCACATAGAGGTCTGCAACATTGTTGCAGTAGTCTGATGCAGAGCTGTGAGTCTGGCAGCACAAGGCAGACAGAGAAGCTGGTGAATCTCCCTTAGGGGAGAGGTGGAAGCAACTCTATTAGAAACGGAGGAACCTTTCAGAGGGAAGCAGCTGAACAATGGAGGGCTGATTACACCCATTGTGGAGGGCAGCTGGCCCACCGTACAAATAAAGATGTCCTTGATTAACAACACCCTCGTGTGCAAGTGTGGAGTTATTGCACGGAGAGGGGCACCACAGAGGAGTTCCTCGCCAGGACCATCCCCGAGTGACCGAAGGGACCCTGATGAGGTGGAGGCGCTGCACTGGATATAGGTAGGACTCAGCACACTACCTCAGCTGCCTGTCTGGGATGGCAAATCCCCACACACCATCATGCGGGAGACTCAGGAGTCCTGTAGCCAACAGGTGCACCACCAGACACTACACCGTAATGGGTACTGGTTAGACCACAGGGGCCAATATGAGATTGGGGGGGTCAGTCCGGTTCACAAAACCCATTACAACTGCAACACTGACCCTTCTTGTCAGAGCATGCAGCACTGCAGCTGTGTCCCTGACCAAACTGACTGCTAACAGGCAAAGTCCCTAACTGCAGGGGCCTTCCCTAGAGCCGCCACAAACTGAAGGGAGTTGGGCCTAGCTGGGGCCTAGGGGGTAACCTGCCCTAGTGCAAGAGCCACTTGCTCCCTCACCCCCCGCAGCATCCCCTACCTGAACGAGGGTGAGTGAGAGAGAAAGGGGAAACAGGGGAGTGAGAGGGGACCTGGCTACATATTTGTTAAATTGTGGTGTAACCCCATTGTAAGTGCATGCAGCAGATGCACATACACTGCCCCTGGCTGCAATAGGACCACTACAACTCCCAGCATGCTGTGCTGCATCAGGCAGTCACTTATGGGGCAGAAGGATGTGGCCCATGATAGACAGATAAGCATCCAATAGGAAAGGCTGTGGACGAAGGGAGGATTTTTTAAGGGGCTGCAACAGCACATGGAGGCAGTCCTCCAGGGAGCCTGAGTGATCTTAGGATGGACTTCTTAAGACTCTGAGTCAGCCCTTCCGGCAAGGAGGCCCAGCAGCACGTGCATAAGCAGAGAGATGCCAAGAGACGTGAGCAATAGCAGTCACACAGGGGCTCATTCACTAAACTTCAATAAGTGACTTATAGCACTATAAATGCCCTTATAGTGCGATATTGCCTGTGTTGCTATTCAGAAAGCTCCAATAGCAGGGCAGAATTTCACTAAAACGGCTTTTTGAAGTACTATAACACTCTGGCAAAAACAAGATGTGCGTAAGCCAAACAAATCCCAAAATCGCATTTTTTGCCAGAAACTGCTATTCACTAAACTGTGATATGCATATAGTACTATAACAATATACAGGCTGGCGCTAAAGGAATTGTAAGATGCATATGTGGCCAAGTCTCCTGTGACTACTGATTTCCTGGCCTCATAACAATGTACAGTAAGTCCCCTTTATTATATGGGTAGTGTTAGCAGTAAACTATGCTGAGTATGTTATATTGTTCATTTTGCATGTTCAATAAAGTTCAGGGCTTGCCTGTGTTTGTAAGGGGGGACTATGACCGTGAATAGGCCGGCTTACAAGCCACTCCCCAGGAAAGGAAGGGGGTTCTTCAATATAGTGTAGAGTTGAGTAAGGGATTGTGCTATTATGCTTGGAGACTACTGAGTGTGCAGACCCTGCTGAGGCGGAAGCACCGGAGTCGCGGATCATCATTGGGTTTGTGTACCCCACCGCAAAATGCAGCGCGCCCGGGGGCGGACACTCCCGGCTGGTACCCCACGCACAAGTGCACAACACACACTATAGTTAGGTTGACCATTTGTCCCGGTTTTGCCGGGACAGTCCCGTTTTTTTCATTCCTGTCCCGGTTGCCGGTCCGTCCCGGTAATGTCCCGGTTTTTGGCCCTGGTCCCGCTTCTTGTAGCAGGATGCAGTGGCGAGCGATGCGGGGGCGCTGCGCGAGGTGGCGGGGACAGCGCGCGGGCGGTAAGGAGAAGATGCGGTAGCAGGTGAGGATTTGCAGAATGCCGGGGGGTTGGGCTTTTGGAGAATGCCGGCCGGGCCGCAGGGGATTGGTTGAAGGTTGCCGGGGGCGGGTGTTTGTAGGATGCCAGGCCGCAGGGGATTGGTTGGAGGAAGCCGGGGCGGGGCTTTGCAGGATGCCGGGCCGCAGGGGACTGGTTGGAGGACAGAGCACACTGAGCTGCTTCCTTCTCAGAGCAGGTAGAGGTGTGTGTATGTGTGTCTCTCTGTCTCTGTCTGTGTGTGTGTGTGTCTCTATGTGTATATGTGAGTGTGTGGCTCTGTGTGAGTGTGTGGCTCTATGTGTGAGTGTGTGGCTCTGCATGTGTGTGGGTGTGTGGCTCTGTGGCTCTGTGTGTGTGTGGCTCTGTGTGTGAGCGTATGGCTCTGTGTGTGAGTGTGTGGCTCTGTGTGTGAGTGTGCGGCTCTGTGTGTGAACGTGTGGCTCTGTGTGTGAGCTTGTGGCTCTGTGTGTGAGCGTGTAGCTCTGTGTGTGAGTGTGTGGCTCTGTGTGTGAGTGTGGCTCTGTGAGTGTATGTGTGGCTCTGTGAGTGTATGTGTGGCTCTGTGAGTGTGTGTGTGGCTGTGTGTGTGTGTGTGTGTGTGTGTGTGTGTGTGTGTGTGTGTCTCTGTGAGTTTGTGGCTCTGAGTGTGTGCCTCTGTGAGTGTGTGCCTCTGTGAGTGTGTGTGGCTCTGTGAGTGTGTGTGGCTCTGTGAGTGTGTGTGTGTGTGGTGCTCTGTGAGTGTGTGTGTGTGGCGCTCTGTGAGTGTGGGGGTCTGTGTGTGTGTCAGTGGCTCTGTGTGTGGCTCTGTGTGGGTCAGTGGTTCTTTGTGTGTGGGTCAGTGGTTCTTTGTGTGTGGGTCAGTGGTTCTTTGTGTGTGGGTCAGTGGTTCTATGTGTGTGTGGGTCAGTGGTTCTGTGTGTGGCTGGCTCTGTGTGTGTGTTTGGCTCTGTGTGTGGCTCTATGTGTGTGGGTCAGTGGCTCTAAATGTGTGTGGGTCATGACAACAGGACGCATTATGGCGCCGAGGCATCATGTGATGCCACATTGTCATGGCAACATGTCACCGCCTTATGTCAGTGTCTCGTTGTCATGGCAATGGGGTGCGTCACGTGATGTTATTTGTTTTATAAATAATTTTTTAATGTGTCCCGGTTTTTCATTTTTGAAAATCTGGTCACCCTAACTATAGTGGCAGCGCTGACCACATATAAGGGTGAGGGGTTATCTCCTTGTGGACACCAGGGTGGTTGGGTGCCCGAGGGCCCCGTCAGGTACTGTGGGGACTGTGGACAGGAGTGTGGGACAATTGGCGGGTGGTTACGGCCGTGCGAGGCCTGGCGGGTAGGCGGTAACCAGTAGATATACTCTCGTTCTGTAGTAAAGCTGTTATTTTATCTTTTACCCAGTGTGTGGTTATTGTATAAGTATATATATATATATAGGTCCTGTAACGGGTAATTCCACACAGTAGAATCAGTTACAGATGGAGGCGCTGAAGAACACTGTACCAGTATACACCCCAGGCTCCCTGCAGCGGAGGCTCAGACCTCCTGTGAGCCACAGGTATTACACCACACACACACCGTAGCCACACATCCTCCAAGGGGGTGGGGGAAAGTGCATTACATACAGTATATATATATATATACACACACACACACACATATCATGTGAAAAAGAAAGTACACCCTCTTTGAATTCCATGGTTTTACATATCAGGACATAATAACAATCAACTGTTCTTTCGCAGGTCTAAAAATTAGATAAATACAACCTCAGATGAAAAACAACACATGACATGTTGCACTGTGTCATGATTTATTTAACGAAAATAAAGCCAAAATGGAGAAGCTATGTGTGAAAAACTAAGAATACCCTTACTGCTTCCATAGGAATTAAGATGCTAAGTAGCAGACAGGTGCTGCTAATCAAATGCCCTTGATTTGATTGATCATCAGCAAGTGTGACCACCTCCATAAAAGCCAAAGTTTTAGCAGTTTACTGGTCTGGAGCATTCAGGTGTGTGTTAACACAATGCCACGGAGGAAATACATCAGCAATGATCTTAGAGAAGCAATTGTTGCTGCCCATAAATCTGGGAATGGTTATAAGGCCATTTCCAAACAATTTAAAGTCCATCATTCTACATTGAGAAAGATTATTCAAAAGTGGAAAACATTCAAGACAATTGCCAATCTTCCCAGGAGTGGACATCCCAGCAAATTCACCCCAAGGTCAGACCGTGAAATGCTCAGAGAAATTGCAAAAAACCCAAGAGTTAAATCTCAGACTCTACAGGCCTCAGTTAGCATGTTAAATGTTAAAGTTCATGACAGTACAATTAGAAAAAGACATAACAAATGCACAGCGCCACGTTTGTCGAAAACCAAACACAGCATATCAGCACAAACACCTCATACCAACTGTCAACTACAGTGGTGGAGGGGTGATGATTTGGGCTTGTTTTTGCAGCCACAGGACCTGGGAACCTTGCAGTCATTGAGTCGACCATGAACTCCTCTGTATATCAAAGTATTCTAGAGTCAAATGTGAGGCCATCTGTCCGACAGCTAAAGCTTGGCCGAAATTGGGTCATGCAACAGGACAATGATCCCAAGCACACCAGCAAATCTACAACAGAATGGCTGAAAAAGAAAAGAATCAAGGTGTTGCAATGGCCCAGTCAAAGTCCAGACCTCAACCCGATTGAAATGCTGTGGCTGGACCTTAAGAGAGCTGTGCATAAACAAATGCCCGTAAACCTCAATGAACTGAAGCAACGTTGCAAAGAAGAGTGGGCCAAAATTCCTAACTACGATGTGTGAGACTGATAAAGTCATACAGAAAATGATTACTTCAAGTCATTGCTGCTAAAGGTGGTTCTACAAGCTATTGAATCATAAGGTGTACTTAGTTTTTCACACATGGCTTCTCCATTTTGGCTTTATTTTGTTAAATAAATCATGACACAGTGAATTGTCATTTGTTGTTTGTCATCTGGACGTGTAGTTACCTAATTTGTTAAGACCTGCTAAGGCACATATGATTGTTATTATGTCCTGAATATGTAAACCATGGAATTTAAAAAACGGTGTACTTTCTTTTTCCACATAGACTATATATTATAATCCTCGCTCTCTCTCTCTCTCTATCTATCTCTCATCTCTTCTCTCTCGCTCTTCTCTCTCTCCTCTCTCTCCCCTCTTCCCGCCACGCGCTCCTCTCGTCGCCGCCCATTCTCCCCCACCCGTGCCCCCTTGCCCTACCTTTCCACCCCTTCCTCTGCTCCCTGCTCCCCCCCCTCCCTCGTCCCTATAATTGATATAATATTAACTAGATAGAACCTCTATTGACAAAAATATACAAAGTATTGAAATAGTAAATGAATAAAATGTCCCAATGGTAAGTTCCAAACCCCCAATATGAATCCTGATTGGCTATACAGGAACTGATGTGCAGGATCCAGGGGTCCAACGCTGCTCTCACATGGAAAACCACTTTCCAAGGCCAAATTCTATAGAAAAAAACAAAACAGATGAGCGCACGCCCAATAGTGTGATCCTGTACATTTAATGGGGGGGGTTGTGTGAGGGGATTAAAAAACACTACAAAGTATAGTCAGAAAAAATGAGCAAGTTGTGACAATATCACCACTGATGCAGGGCCGTCCCGTGATGTCTTGGGAATCCCACTGGAACCCTTGTGCTGTGCATCCGACAGTGTCCCGTTCTTTCCGCGATCAAATGAAGTCTCCACGCAATTGTCATCCCAGATTAGGCCTCCAATCTGATCCTGCATTGCTTCCGGTCGTAAGCCGCAGACAACGTGGTGACGTAATGTCGTCATTTTATCGTCCTGACGCGTTTCGTCCACAATACTGCAACTTTATCAAAGGATTATGTAACCGAAAACATAGTGGCTGGATGTCAGGATGGAGCTCCACACAAGGAGGCGGGACCGCGTGTGCTGAGGTGGGAATGATCCACGCCACCACAGTCCCAGCGGGCACGTCTTGAGAGTAAGAGTGGTCCGTGCGTGGTCCGAGTCGGGCAGGAGAGGTACGGATGGTAGAGGGTGCTGTTACGCCACGTCGGGGTGCCCGAGGGTGCGGTGTAGTCGTAGAGGAAGACGGTCGGGTACACGAGGAAGACTGAACACAAACAGGATAGGACAGAAACTCAGGGAGGCAGAGAGTGATGAGGACCAACTGTTCTATGCTCATGCCATATGAGTTAATGAGCGCCGGTATATATAGGCAAGAGGGTCCAATGGCCGAGAAGCAAGGGTGGGACGGTGTGTGAATGGCCCAGACTGGGCATGGATAGGTCCAGAGAACATCCTGGAGGAGGGACGTATAACGAACAGATGCATTTGATTGCAGCTTAAAATTGGAGATATGCCTTTAAAGAGGACTGGCGCTTCCTCTATGTGGGCGCGCCCCCGTGTGTCCGTCCTGCAAGCGCTGTGACAACACACGCCGCAGACCCACACTTAGAAGGGAAGTGCTGGGCGCGCGTCTAGGACAAGATGCGACCGGCGTTCTGGGGGAGGATCGCTACAAGGCCAGGAGGAGAGCCCGGCGGACCGGGGTAAGTGCAGGAGCACGGCGAGGGCGGTCGTGACTCCAGGTCTGACAGTTACCCACCCCTTCAGTGGCGACCTCCGGCCGTCCATGACATGGTTGGAGGGATTCTTTACGAATGGAAGCCTGGACGAGTCGAGGTGCGTGAAGATCCCGGTTGGGGAATCCATGAACGGTTTCTCTGAGCCGACCCCCTCCAGTGGACCAGGTATTTACTCCGCCTCTGGAAATCCTAGAATCCAGGATATACTGAACCTCGTACGCTCTGTGACCTTGGATCAAGAAGAGGAAGTGAGGGAAGTCGTCTTAGAAAAGCGAGGACGCTGAATGCTGGTTTTAAAAGCAAGATACATGAAGACTGAGGCATCTTCATCGAGGGTGGAAGGCGGCAAGCGAATAAGCACAGGATTACATCCTTTGACCACGGAAAGGGACCCAGGAACTGGGTGCTAGCTTCATGGAGAACATTTAGTCGGATTATTCCTGTAAGAAACGCCAAACCCTTTCTCCTGGGGGTACTCCGCGGAACCTGGCGTCGAAGGCGATCTGCTGTGGAGGTTCTGTCCCCTGTGGCCCATAAGTCTTTCAGCCGGGAGATACGGCTTGTCAACCGCTGTGGATACTTTCTGACTGGAATAAGAGAGAAGGTAAAACGGGAAGGATGAAAGCCAACAATTTATGATATGAGAGGGAGTTCCTGAGTGGAGTCATGCTAGGGAGTGTAACGGAGCAAACTCCGGCGCCCAGGGTAAGCGATGCCACCCAGTCATCCTGTGTATCGGTTATAAAACATCGTCAGGTATTGTTCCAGGTTTGTGCCCTCTTCGTCTGCCCATGTCTGTGGGCTGGTATCCCGAGGAGAATTGTAGTGAAGACTCCCAATTTTCGGAAAAAAAGATCGCCCAAAATCTTTACCAATATGGGACCCGCTCAGAGACATGGTTGCAGCACTCCGTAAGACGAAAAATTTCATGAACGAAAACTCGCAAAGCCTGGAGAATTTCGGTAAGACCCCCTCAAGGGAACGGCTGCGTGCTGTTGGAAAAAACGATCAATATACCACAAGAATCGTATGTCACCCTTTGAGTTGGGAGCTCTTACGATGAAGTCCATAAAATGGTTCCAGGCCTGGTCTGGAATGGGTAAAGGAAGAATGAAAGGCCTGCTGGTCTGACCCGGGGTACTTATTTGTTGCGAGCGCATGTGCCAACCACGTCTTTTACAAAATCCTCCACATCCTTAGCCCCTCTCTGGCCCACAGAAGGTACGTTGAGACAAGGTCGTTGGTTTTCCGTTCTTCCGATCTGGATGCATGCCGCATTTAGAGAAATGGACACCACCTCGAGAACTCCTTGCGGGTTGGGGTTGCTGTGTAGAGTCTTCCCTCCGAACCCTTGAACCCATCGGAGCCTGTATTATGCTCAGGATTGAATCTTGTCCTGATGTTCAGGAGTTGGCGGACAGAAACATTAGAGGAATAATCGTCGCTAGACTGTCTTCAAGACTTGTTCCTCTGCAGGACTGTGAGACAGGGCGTCGCCCTTCAGATTCTTTGAGCACAGGATGAAGGGGATGAGGAAATGAACGCGTGTGAAAAGTAAAATAGTGCCCAGCGGGCTTGACGAATAGCTCCAACGTAGTGCCCCTTTTAAGTAAGGAAGGTTCTTATGGTCTGTGAGATGGTTTTTGGGTGTCTCCTACGCTAAGAGGTGGTTCTCCACTCCTCTAATGCCAACTTGATAGCCAAAAGCTCCCGGTTCCCGACAATCGTAATTCCGTTCTGCGGACGTAATTTATTTGACAAGAAGGCACATGGGGTGTCGTCTGCTAATGGAGAATGTCCTTTGGGACAGACAGCCCCAGCCCCAATGTCAGAGGCAATCTACCTCCAGGTAAAATGGAAGTTTAGGGTCTGGGTGATAGGATGAAGTGCAGACAAAAGTCTCTTTTAGAAGATTAAAACCGCCCGTATGCGGTCTCAGACCATGATGAGGATCTGCAACCCTTCTTGGCTTAGAGCAGTTATGGCAGATACCGTAGAATAAAAATTGCGAATAAAGCGCCGGTGTGTTTGCAAAACCTATAAAGTGTGGCACGGCTTTCAGGGTGGTCGGGCGGAGCCAGTCCCAAATGGCCTTAAATTTTTCTGGCTCCATATTGACAGCCGGTCAGAGATAACGTATCCAAAAATGCCATCGGACGTCAGAATGAACTGGCATTTCTCCAATTTCGCAAAGAGATGGTTCCTCCCGGAGGCGTAACACACCTTTTGCACGTGATTTGATGTGTTTTAGAGTGGATTTAGAAAAAATTAGGATTCACTAGGTAGACGATAAGGAATTTGTTAAGAATGTCCCCGAACATTCTCTTGACGAAATCCCGAAGACTGCTGGTGATTGCAACAGGACGAAACGGCAATTACCAGGAGGTAATTCATAGTGGCCGTCATGGGTGTTAAAAAGCAGTCTTCCCTCCATCGTCCCCCTCACGTTCCTACTAACTGTAGGCCCTATAAAAATCCGCTTAGAAAAGATAGTAGCCCCTGAAGACGTCGAAGAGTTCCGTATCACGGGCAACGGGTAGCGTTCTGCGTGTGATGTTTATTCAAACCCCAGTAGTCGTGCAAACGGACTAATAGCAGTCCTTCTTTTTTTACGAAAGAAGCCTGCTCCGACTGGGGAGGAAGACTTTCGGATGACAACCCCCCTCTCCAATTCCTGCAATTTAAGTTTTTTTCATAGCTTTAGTCCTCTGGAGAGAGAGAGGATAGGACCCGTCCTCTAGGAATGAGGTGCCCCGGGCAGTCGGTCAATCGGGCAGGTCGAAAGGGAACGTGGCGAGGTAGAACCCCTCGGAACGTGCTTTGTCCGACACATCGCTGCATTCCAATACACAGATGTAGGGAGTCCCACCTCTCTGGCAGGGTATCACCCCCCAACCTTCTGGAAACTCCTAGTACAACGTCGTGGCATCATGGACACCCACCCCACCCCACTGGATGGGTTCCCGATCCGCCCAGTCGAATGCGATGATTCTGGACTTGGAGCCAAGGAAGACCCAAAATGTAGCTCACAGAGGGAGTGTGATAGCAGCATCGGGGTAATGATTCTCCATATGAGGTCAACGAACTGCAGTAGAGATGCACCATCTGTAGCGGATGAATGCCGGCTGTAGGGGTCGACCGTCAATGGCCTCAAACCTACTGGCGTCCTTTTAACTGATAAGTGATAGTGTTCCGTCTTGCAAAGCTTTGATCGATGACATTGCCTGTCGGAACGAGTCTTAAATGCATGCCCCGTGCTTGGTCGACACCCCTCTCCAGACAGTGTTACTGGCACATATCCTGGTGGAAGGGACGGTCTTTGATGATGGGAGAAAGGGTCAGTATTCCCAACGATACTCTCCGGGATCTCATTGGGGAGTTGGCGTTTCCTCCCCGGTTTGTGGGGACACTGCTTACTATGGTGACCGAATTGGTCACACATACTGCATATGCAGCATTGGCGCCGACGTTTGTTCTCGCAAAGACAGTTGTTTCCCTCCCCACTGCATTGGTTCTGGAGCTCTCAGACGGGGTGTTGAAGACGAACGATGGGGCGAGACCTGACCCCGTTGACGGTAACGAGAAGTTTCAGTCCTCTCCCTCCTGCCAGATGCTGGTCCCCCCGAACACACAATCGATCAAATCCTCTAGGTCAGTGGTACGGTTCCCCGCCGCGCCGCGAGCTCATCCTTTAGGGATTCGGACAACCCCTTGCCCAAAACGCTGAAGATAGTGCTTCATTGTTCCATCCGTCTCAGCAGTCAGTGGCGGACTCCACAGCGTACCGGGCTAATACGGACACGATCTGCCTGGGGTATGTGATGAAGGAGAAGATGCTGCATTAAATTGCGTGCAGGGGTGTCGAGACTCTTGTAACTCAGGGCGAAGAGAGGTTCGATGTCCTGTGTGATTGGGCCCTTGTTTGTTCCCAGTTGGGAGAAGCCAGTCCAGCGCCTCATTGGAAAGAGAGCCAGCTAGTCCGACCTTAGAGACGGAGAGACGAAACGAGAGGGCAGAGCGGAATTGGATTGAGCCATTGAATTAGGAAGCCCCTACATCCTTGGTGAATCCCCAAGGCGTAGTGTTGGATCAGAAATATGGGGTTCCAAACAACGGGGTGCTGGAAAGGCTGTGCAGCGGCTGTTGGGTGAAGGTTCCCGACTGGAAGTTCGGACTTGAATGGTAAGGGAAGGAGATTCTGCTGAAACTATCCACCGCCTATCCCTTGTTGCAGATGTCTCTAGCCTGGTGAAAGGATTTGTGTGGGATTAAAAATACGCCCCACCTCAGCGGGAGTCCATGTTTGGTAGGGCTGAGCTACATTCAGGGGAGGACGAGCTCACCACACACGGGCGGGACCGCGGTGCTGAGGTGGGATAGGATATAACGCCACCCACATCAACGAGGCAAGTCTTCAGAGTAGAGTGTTCCGGGGGTTCCTAGTCGGGAGGAGAGGTACGATGGTGAAGGGTGCTGTTTCGCCACCAAGTCCCGGGGGTGCCAGAGGTTGCGGGTATTCCGTAGGTGGAAGCCGGTTCGGTACACGAGGAAACTTCAAAAACAAGACTGATAGACCGAACTAGGGAGGCAGAGAGTGATGAGACCAACTGGTTCTATGCTCAGCCGATGAGTTAATGAAGCTGCATGGTATATTAGGCAAGAGGGTCCATGGCCGAGTAGCAACGTTGGGGTGTGTGAATGGGCCAACTGATGCAGGATTTGTCCCAGGGAACTCCTGGAGGAGGGGTAGACGAATGGTGATTTGATGCAGCATTACAAAAATGGGAGATATGCCTTAAGAGGCTTGGCGCTCCTCTATGTGGGCGCTCTCCCCGTGTGGCCGTCCCTGCGGGCGCGTGAACCGGACACAACGCCCAGACCCGACACTAGAAGGGAGTGGCTAGGCGTGCGCCGCGCGTCAGGCAAGATTGGCGACCGGCGTCTGGAAGGAGAATCGCTACAAGGCGCGTGTAGAGGCCCTGCGGTACCGCGGGTAAAGTGAGGAGCACGCCACAGCAGATGCTAATGCATTATTTACTATGGAGACATAGTATATGGCATATGGCAACAAAAAAAAAAAAACATCAAACCCCACCCAATTAGCAAACTTGACACACCCCTCTAAATTCAATTTGTCGTTATTATTTCGCCAATGCAACTACAACACACATCACGCGCAATGCTCAAAGAACTATATTTGGTCTCACTATAGTCTAGGCGCAATTCACCCTTTCCTGTCCTTGCCTTTAAATTCTTTTATGGGCAGCTACCCAGCCTACTGAACAAGCTCCTCACCCCTACTGACTACATGCAGCACTTATCACCTGAGATCATACTCCAAAGACTGTTCATGGTTCCCATGCTCAACAAAGTTAGCCGACGTCCTCCTTCTCTACCGTGCACCCCCCAACTGGAACACCCCTACCCAGAGACTCTCTGTAACAGGGGGACTTATTCCTGTTCAGTAATGTGCCTTTAATCTAGCAGTGTGGTAGTTAATTACTAAACAACCCCTGCCTGATTATGAATTGCTTTACACCAAACCTTTCTGTTCAGACAGGAATAACTCCTCCCATCTCTGCTGAGAAGCTGACCTTTGAGAGACAGAGCAAGAGGTTTCTTGAGTCCCAGGAGAGACTGACCAAAAGAAACCCAATCTCTTAGGCTTGACGGGTCTTGAGCTCTGCACAAGGCAGAGCTGAATTCAAGACACAGGGAAAACTATCTACAACCTGGAAGCTGAACCAGGAAGTGAGATTTTCCCTTCAATAACATATAAGACTTAATCTTTAAAGAGACTGCTTATATCTGCTTATTTCATGTTATATGTTTTGGGGCTGCGAGAACTTCTTGATAGGGAGATTTGAATTATTGCATAGGTGTTTCACTAGAAATACTCCCAACTTGAAATGGAGCTTTGTCCCCCCCCCTGTGTTTGGATATTTTCCTGAGAAAAGGAACAGGCATACATAAAGCCTATATAATTTCACATTATAAAGCCTCCTAATTGTGTACCTCTGGGAACTTCCTTCTACATATGGTGTCCCAGGTGGTACAAGAGGTGTCTTTGTAGTTAACAAGGACCGGAGATTTTTATGGGAAATTTTTCCATTATAATTTTTCGTTACTTTTTTTCTCTTAATCCTTTTGTACGTTATTTAATTAACCTTACTCCCATTCCACCTAGTTCTCGGAGTTTTAAATACCCTTATTTAAACCTTAATAATTATTATTCTTAAATTAATCCCTTATAAAATAATTAATAATATCCTCTTTATTTTCTTTAATTCTCATTTTCCTCCTTTGTATTTTCTTTCGCTTTCTATTACTTTTTTCCGGTCCTTCTTGAATCCGTTCCTTCACTGGTTAATGCTTTTTTTGCCGACAAGCCACTTGAAAGAAAAAACAACAACCTTCCTCATGCAGCAGAGGCAGAGTTAAAGGACCCACATGAACCACACTGCACTGAAACTTACAAAAACCACGGATGGACTCTTTTTTCTCCTCCCCAATCCCAAGAGAATCTGAGCAGGTAAACTTTAATTGTCCTATCCAAGTGTAATACGGTCATTGAAATAGGGGTTTTTGCTTCCAGCATAGTCAGGAGTTCAAGAAGTGAAGTAAGCCCTTGAAAAGGATAGGTGTTTGTTTGTTTTCAAAGTTTTTCGCTGAAAAGCAGTGACTACAACAGATGGTGACCTATGTCAACATGAGGGGTCTGATTTGCAAATAAAGGTTGCCACACCGCATAGGGCTACGCAGCCTGTGAATGGAGTATATGCATAAAAGTGTGAAAATTGTACAAAGACTGTGCTGAAGCAGGGGAAGTTTTTAGCAACCAAATGCTTAGTGTAAATTGGCCGATAAAGGAAAAAGGTTTCAACGCCAATTGCTGAGTGGTTTAGTCACCCTGCCGGAATGAAAGAAATGTTTCCACGCAAGATGTTTTTTTTTTTCTGCAAGTAAAAAAGTCCTGCCTATATATATCTCGGGAGCAAAAACAGACACCCCAAGTGTGAATTGTGATGCCCTAATACCCAAAAGATGATACTGCACATTTACTGAATCAGGCAGAAAATCCAAATCATGGTTGTGAAATCGGGGAGATTTTGCACCCATCAAGTAAAATGTGTAAAGCATTTGTACTTTTTTTACTAGCAACGCACAACTTGTATACTGATTAAAGATAATGCATGCACAGTACTGTCTGCTGATATTAAAAAAATTTATCAAGAAAGAAAAGTCTACAGAGATGCCCTGTGAGAGCTACGACCTCTACAAGCAAAATATGCCCATCTGTAGGACTACCACAATTGGGGGTTCTAGCAAATACAGTGGCAACAGCTGCAATAGTGCCTCCTGAGGTCAGGAAGAAAATGACACCTGATAGCCTAAAAATGGAGGACAAGATGCAGCGTTCCTGTAATGAACCCTACCCCACGGAAGAGTGGCCCTTCCAGTCCAATAAAGAGGAAGACATCTCTTACGGGGAACCCGAACCGAGTCACACCCACAAAACACCCCAAGAATGGTGGGGTGCCTGAACTCGGCACGAACAGAAAAGACCGCTCCCTTTGATGACGAATATGATCAGCAGGAGACAGAGCGGGAGCAGTGGATCACCGAATATTTCTGTCAGCTAAAGCAGCTGCAAGAAAAGCCTGGCATATATAATGAAGCTGCTAAAACTTCAAATGAAGATGGAGACCCCAGTATCCCTGAAGGGACGGTGTCATCCAAATCAAAAAGGAAGAAAAAGAAAAGCAGATCTTCACTTACCGTGGAAGGAACAGACACGTCCGCAGATCCTGTGGAGGAAAAGGGGGACCGAGTTGCTCTGCAGCCTAGAGAAAATGGAGAATTCGTCCCACGGTTAACCGAATATCCAGAGGGCCCAAGGCAGAAGTCGTGTACCCCGAAGAAGTGTCTGTCCGATGCTAACAGTGAGGAACCCTCAACTAGTCATCCCAGGGAAGCGGAGCCGGAACCAGTGAGTGACGATCCCTTGACCAGCCCTGAAGACGCCCTGAAAATTGCCAGGCATGACTGTGATCTGCTCTTTGAAGAATTGGGAAGAGAGAGAAAAAATAATGCTGAGCTACAGAAGACTGTGCTCGCAATTTACTCTGCGGCCAAGACCGAATTGGAGGATCTCAAGACTGAGCTAGATACTGCAAAGGCTACTATTTCCGCCATGGATGAAAAGCAGAGCCAATCTGATAAAATGGTGGCTACGCTAAAGCAGAAGTATGAGGAGGCACTGAAGCAGATGACAGTCTTCCAGCAAGAGGTTCACACTCTTCGTATAGAGCTTGATGCCTCACATCATGAGACCAACAGCTGCCGCACAAACCTGGATGTTTCCAGAAGGGTACTACACAGTCTCACTGAGGAGCTGGACATTGCTAAAGAAACTACTGTCAATCTTGATACAGATCTCAAAGTCTCTCAGAAGGAGCTTCAGACCCTCAACCTAGAGAAAGAAGTCTCACGCCAGGAGATTGTCATTCTCAAAGCAGATGTGCGTATATGGAAGGAGGACTGCAAAGAAGCCCTGAAGAATACAGAGACTGAAAAAAGAGAAAATTCAAGATTAAAAAGAGAAAACTTAAAACTGAAAGAAGAAAATTTTCAGTTGACAGAAGAAGTCAAGGAAAAGTTTGACGCAGAGCACCGACTGCAGAACCAACTGCAAGGTCTGCGTACACACCTCCAGTATGCTGAGGAGAAGCAGCAAACGCTACAGGAAGAAAAACTGCAGGCTGCTAAAGAGGTACAAGCTCTGCAGGAACGTCTGAATACAGGCATACCCCGGTTTAAGGACACTCACTTTAAGTACACTCGCGAGTAAGTACATATCGCCCAATAGGCCAACTGCATCTCACGCATGCGCCTGTCGTCACGTCCTGAACAGCAATACCAGCTCCCTACCTGTACCGAAGCTGTGCACAAGCGGGGAGACTATAGAGCCTGTTACAAATGCGTTATTTACATCAGTTATGCATGTATATGACGATTGCAGTACAGTACATGCATCGATAAGTGGGAAAAAGGGAGTGCTTCACTTTAAGTACATTTTCACTTTACATACATGCTTCGGTCCCATTGCGTACGCTAATGCGGGGTATGCCTGTACCCAGTACGTCCCCACAGAGCAGTATGAGGAGCTAAAGGCCACGCTGCATGTCTTCAGAGCATCGTTGGAAGCAGAGCTTCGATACCAGGTGACTCTGTATGAGAGGGAGCGTGAGAAGGCTCAGAAACTGGAGCAAGAGCTGGAGAGACTGTTCCATTCCCTTTAGTCAGTACACCAAGGAGAAAACAGATGCAGCGGCAACCTTGACGACAAAAATTACAGAGCTCCAGAATATGAAGGAGACTCTGATACAGATTCCTCCAATACGGAAAAAGGTATTGGCTCTGCCCAAGCACCAGTATCCCACATTAACTAATGCCCGTAAGGACAAGGGTACAGTGAGAGTTGGGGACTCCATGCAACTTCAAAACAAAATTACGAAGTTTGAGCCACCAAAGAAAGCACTAGCCAAACCTACAGCTGCCCAACAGGCAACAAACAGAGGTAGGAGTGCAGAATCAAAGCCAGAAAAATCCTTTGCTGAAGAAGCTGAACTGGCGACTCCGTGGTGTGGAGAAGCTGCAGAAAGACCACTTCAAGAGCAGAAAACTCTAAGGGCTATTCCTAACTGCTCTACAACTGTTGCCATACACTTTGTCTACAAAAAGAGGAGTGCCCGACGCAACAGAAATCTCAAAACCGCGCACGCGATAAAAAGACTTTACGTGGACAAAGTCCTCCTCGAGCGACTGAGGAGTGCTGATCTCAAGCATCTTCGGGAGGAGACAAAAATAAACTGGAGAAAGGGCTCCAATCCCAGCGGGACAGAGGGTTCTCTTCCTCCATCCACTCTCATTCAAGTCACAGAGATATCTAGAATGAGAGTGGAAGGATGGGCTTTGGCCGTGGTAAGCCCGAGCTTCCCACAAACAGGGGAGGTATGTAACAGGGGACTTATCCCTGTTCAGTAATGTGCCTTTAATCTAGCAGTGTGGTAGTTAATTACTAAACACCACCTGCCTGATTAGATTGCTTACAAAAACGTATCTGTTCAGACAGGAAGTAACTCCTCCCTAGCTCTGACTGAGAGCTGACCTTTGCAGAGACAGAGCAGAGGTTCTTGAGTCCCAGGAGAGACTGACCAAAAGAAACCCAGATCTCTGGAGCTGACGGGACATGAGCTCTGCACAGCAGAGCTGAATTCAAGACACAGGGAAAACTACTACACCTGAAGCTGAACCAGGAAGTGAGATTTTCCCTCCAAGAAACAGATAAGACTTTTATTCTTAAGAGACTGCTTATATCTGCTTATTTCATGTTATATGTTTTGGGGCTGCGAGAACTGCTTGACTAAGGGAGATGTGAATTATTGCATAGTGTTTCACTAGAAATACTCCCAAGTGAATGAAAGCTTTGTTCCCCCCCCCCCCCCCTGTGTTTGGATAATTTTCCTGATGAAAAGGAACAGGCACAATAAAGCCTATTATAATTTCACATTATAAAGCCTCCTAATTGTGTACCTCTGTGAACGTCCGTCTACACTCTCACATCCACCACCAGTTTAAGTTCTTTCAAATTTAAGGCTGTCTCACATTTTTATCTGGTCTGTAACTGTTTCATTCGCCCATAACATATATTTTCTTTAACTGTGCATGCAATGTCTTGTACTGTATATAATGTATACCCTGTTCATTTATGTAACTATATTTGTAAGCATGTATTATTTGTCTTAACTCTGTGCCCAGGACATACTTGAAAACGAGAGGTAACTCTCAATGTATTACTTTCTGGTAAAATATTTTATAAATAAATAAAATAGATGATCATACTCGCCTCTATACACTCATAGAACCCCTTTGGTGACAAGGTGCCCAGAGTGTAGATCCAGAATGTTTCCTTGGCACACAGCCAATCTCCCCCTAAACCTATCTCCCCCTAAAATTGAAGGTGGGATAGCCTCCAGACCCATAATGGTCATAGTCTTTGGGTATTTTTGATGTTTTTCCAGAAAGTGTCTGGAAGCCCCTTATAACATTACGACGGTGTTCAAGAAACTGTGTTGCCAGTGTACGCATTGTCCTACCAATGTATTGTGGTCGCTACAAGAGATTGCATAGACAACATATGTATATAGCCCCGGTCCCCTATGGCTCCCAGAGACTCCCCTCCTTGCGCCGAGGGGTCGCGGGCGCCGCCGGGGGCAGCGAGGGACCCGCCGGCATACAGCAAAGGTGGGGGCCGGAGCAGGGAGCGTTCCGAGCCTCAGGAGGCTCGGCGGCGCACCCGGCTAGCGGGGGCCGCCATTGTGGTTGCGCGCGCATGCGCCGTGATCACGCATGCGCGGGTGAGGCTAGGGAGCTGCGGTGGCCATTTGACAGTTGCGCATGCGCAGTGGAATCGCGCACGTGGCCCCAAGTGTATAGAGGCCTCCACGGGACTACAATTCCCATGAGGCTAAGGGAGGAAGGCACCAGGTGTCCCTGAGTGGCCAATAGGGCTGAAGGATTGTCCTTCAGGGAGAATGGATACATTTCACGGGGTTTGGAGCAGAGAGTCAGTCGGCGCCAGGAGAAGCTAGGGGAAGGAGGTAGGGTGTAGGAGTCAGTGACTCCCTGCACTAGGCCAGCAGCCCCCAAGGCCCCAGGTAGCCCTGAGCCACCCAGTAGTGTGAGTTGTGTCAGGGACAGGCCCCAGGTTAGGGACCCTGCCCCTTACTATCCAGAGCCAGATAGAGCCAGCGGGAGGAGGAAGGAGACGGAGCTCCATATTTAGGGATTGGCCCCAGCCAGGTTCCAGTTCCCCGTACTGTGCATCTACAGATTATAAGTTCAGAGACAGTTTCAGGTTGAGCAGAGGTCTGGGCTCAGACCCCGCTACCGTTGCTGCAGCCATCCTGGTGGATCGGCCCGGACGGTAGTTCCTGTATTCAGCCATCATCAGGATCCTTTGTGTAGTTCCTTGGCAGGCTCGGGCACTGGAGTGCTCGGCAGGTAACCATCAAGTGCACCAACTATACCACCTATTCATACAGGACATAGTGGCTGCGCAGTCACACATACATATCTCACTTGAAGGGTGGGGGAAACACTTGTGTGGTTACTGGACACGGGGTGGGAGCACCCGGTGAAGGAGGTAGCGTCCTTCGAGACGCAGTAGTTAGTGTCTCCTCTAGGGAGGGACACCTGTTGATATATGCATACTTATGGTTGTGTCAGTAAAGTCCTTGGTTATTTTACACGCTGTGTGTGGAGTGATATATATTTGTCCTACGAGGAACCACTCCCCCTATGGTGGGAGCCATCGCAGGTGGAGGCACTGCACCAATAAAGAGGTTATCAATATTCCTACAAGTGCCCCAGGCTCTCTGTGGCGGAGGCTTTGGCCTCCTGTGAGCCTAACAGGTAAAGCACCACACTGGGTAATACACATAGATCCCCTCACATGCACCCTATCTGCGATTGGGGGGGGGGAATATAGGTTACATTTGGAGGCGCTGCTGAGATCAGACCTGGTGTGCCCTATTCTATTTTTTTGTCAAATTGTCCACCATGGTTGTAAAGTCTGGACACGAGGTCCTTGCCTGGGCCTTGAGGCAATATCTGGGACCCCGCCAGGTGGTGGCGGTAGGAGGCCTTCCCAAAACTATACCTGCTGCAAGGGTCAGGTATTATATGTGTAAAATTCCTGGGTGGCCGCACGCCTGTGTCTTAGATGAAGAACACGATCCCACGTCCACATGGAAAATGATACTTTTCGTGGCAAGCCACACTGAGGATATATGCCTGTCAGAGGCACCGTCCGCACTGATTATGCCAGAGGGCCCGCCTTAGGGCTACCCCCTTGTATATGCAAAGAGTCATAGTGCAGTTGATAGGACTGTGATCAAAATGGAGTCTCCCTCATCCAGTGGGTCCCACCCAAAATGGTGTCCCCCGCCAAGTCAGGACATGTGGCTGACCATCAGTCTGCACCAAAATGTTCTGCAAAGACCTGTCCGGGTTTGGCGCGAAAGCCAGAGTCCCGCTCCCGCAATGTGAGTGGCGCAGCGCAGAGCCAGAACCAATCCTTGAAAGAGCGTGCCCCTTCTCTAGAGTCCACCAGGGGGAGTGAACACAGTGAGCCTCAGTCATTAACTTCTGTTCCCCCTAGGAAAGGTAAAAAGGAGACCAAAAGCGCACCAGCCCAAACGGAGCAGGAAGGACCCAAAACGGAAAATAATTAAAAGGGCACTTTAATGTGACAAAAGACCCATCCAACGCGTTTCGAATGTCACAGCGTTCTTTTTCAAGGATAAAACACAATGTAATGACATCCATTATATACCCTCTTACCTGTGGGCCGTTTCGCGCCAAAAATCGGAACCTGATGACGTGATGACGTTGCGCGCGTCATCGCGCATGTGCAGAGTGACTCAGTGCCGATCTAAGGGCAAAAGGAAGTCCCACAGACAGTGTGGCCATTTTGGATAAGGGCAAGTATAGGAAAACACTGCCTAGCCAATACTAAACATCCCTACAAGACATATGTATAGTGCTACTCACTGGGCATGCGCATTACGAGGGAATGAATCTAAACAAAGCTAAGATACAATTGCTAAGGAATACAAATGATAACAAAAGGGAAAAGCATAAGAAAAATTGAAGAAAACCTATTGAATTACAACTTAAACTACACATAAGGGAAAAATAAGAATATAGAAGACATATGAAAATAGTTTGAAGAATAATATGTGACAACAAAATAACTTAAAAACATGTTAAAACATACATACTGCATAACACAGATTGTAAGCCTAAATCCTAGGAACCAGGGAAATACAACAATTATCATATATAAAACACATTGTATAGAGTATTATCAACACAATACATCAAAGAACCGATTTTATAAAAAACTTTATGAGATTTATTTATAACATTTTATTTATAAAGCTTGAGTTTCAAGGGCTATTTTTGATCAAACCTTATTGTCTGAAATCTTATCAGCTGATCGTGATTGACCTAAGGTACAATCGATAGTTAACAAATTGTAAAACATTACAAGAAATGGGTTAACTGCCAGTCAATATTCAGACCCATAGGGAAGCGTGTTTGGAGAATAAAGTAAATATGATCGGGACAGATGACTATGAAAAGAACCAAGTTTACAATTGGCAGAGGATAAATTCCATTCAAGATAGATCAAATAAGAAAGATAAATCATTTATTCAGTTCAAGTCTACTCCCAATAAGTCTATTTTAAAGTCTAAGAATGTGGATTATCAGAGTGGCGAATCTGATGTTTCAGATGCAGAGACTGCTTCTACCTCTCATTCTGTATCTTTTGTCAATACATTTGAGAATGATGATCATCGTGGTCTGGGAGCTCCCTCTAGAGGGCGGGGGAGGGGTGGTCGTACCTTTTGGGGCCAGCCACCTAGGTCTGATTCTGGTCAGGACCAGTCCCATGATACTTTTTCTTATCAAAATGTTAATCAACAGAGACAGCAACAACAACAAAAATCTTTCCCTTTATTTCAAAAGGACACAAGAGAATCAGAAGAGGGAAGAGGGGGGGAGGAGGAGGGGGCTACAGGTCCGCCTCCAAAAGGAAGAAGTTTTGAATGATGTATCAAATGTTATAAATATATCAGGAACTGCTCTCTCCCCTATAGAGTTGTCACTACTGGATAAAGGCCTGAAATTTTCACCTTCAATGAACTTTAATTTGTTTGAAACCACTATTGATGTGTATAAGTTTGTTCGGAAATTATCCTTGAAAAAGTTTTTTGACAATTTTATTCCAAATGTTTCTGGATCGACCGGAGATGGGGACTTGGATGGGGGGCCACCACTCGCTATCGAGAGTGATGTCCCCTCATCTGACTCTGTTCCTCCGGTATCTATTGCTTTACATACATTCAATGATTTCTGTACCCTGCAAGATATGAATGATCTTTTGTCTGAACAGACTTCTGATGATATTAGTATTCCTACCTTTTCAGAATGGAATTCGGCCTAAAAAAGAGCTCTATCTTCTACCCCACTCATGTTAAGGGTCAATTTCTAACTATGTTTGAAAATTTGGTTATTAGGGACCTTCGTCTTCTAGCTCAGGGATTTTCCCTATCACGTATAGATCATGACAATTTGAATCAAAGTGAACGTTTAGCTTTAAAATCTTTGAAAAATAACCATGCTTTGGTCATTAAGAGTGCGGACAAGGGGGGTGCGGTGGTGGTGCAGGGTAGAGATGGTTACATCAGGGAGGCTTTACGCCAACTGGATGATGGCCGGTCCTATCGTGTACTACCCGCCGATCCCACTCCTCACTTCTTGGAGGTCCTTGCAGAACTGGTTGACTCAGGTGTTATTATGGAAGTTTTATCCAAGGAAGAGGTTAAATATATTATACCATCTCATCCCATTATTCTTATCTTCCACCATCTCCCAAAGATCCATAAGACATTGGTCGACCCTCCAGGTCGTCCAATTGTCGCTAGCATTGGATCTTTGGGAGATGGTCTGTCAAGATATGTAAATGGTTTTCTTCAGCCATTTGTTAGGAAGTTGCCCTCATTTATACGGGACTCTGGTGATCTTATTGATCAGATCAAAAATGTCAAATGGGGCAATCATTACTTGTGGGTAACACTTGATGTTACCTCTCTGTATTCAGTTATACAACATGATCATGGGATGGCAGCTGTCCGCCAATTTATTGAGATACCAGAAATTTCAATTTTTCAGTCGGCTTTTATTTTGGACGCGATTCACTTTTTACTCACGCACAATTTCTTCACATTTAATAATAAGTTTTATTTGCAACTAATTGGCACAGCTATGGGCACACGTTTTGCTCCTTCTTTTGCTAACTTATTCATGGGGTGGTGGGAAGCACTCTTTATTTATTCAAGCACTAATTCTTTCTGTTTCAATATTGTTTTTTATAAAAGGTTTGTGGATGACTTAATTATTATTTGGAGAGGGGATGTCACTACACTTCACGCTTTTGTATCTTATCTTAATGACAATATTTACAACTTAAAATTTACATTAAATTTTCATTTTCATCACATTGAATTTCTGGATCTACAATGATTTGTGGATATAGACAAAAAAAATCCAAACGGATGTTTATAGGAAGTTAAACGCTAGAAATAAATTTCTTAGGGCGGACAGCTGCCATCCATCTCATATCATAAAAGCCATACCTAGGGGACAGTTCCTCAGACTGAGAAGGAATTGTTCCACATTCAGTGGTTTCCTTTCTCAGTCTGAGGATCTTACGAAGAGGTTTTTGGAAAGGGGATACCCTAAATCCCATATAGCAATTGCTTTCAATAATGCAGTACAAACAGAGAGGGCATCATTGTTGCCCACACATTCAATTGGGGATTCTCGCCTTGTCAATAATAATGAGACAATTGTTATCAAACAGGACACACATGAATTGGTAAAATCAAAAAATAAATGTCCTCTTTTTATTTCACAGTTTAATAAACAAAGTGGAAAGATTAACTCCATAATCTCAAAACATTGGAATATCTTATCCATGGACCCTGTCCTTAAAAAATATGTTGAACCTGGTCCTACTTTTGTATGTCGTAGAGCGAGCACAATTGGATCTTATATCTCACCAAGTGAACTTAATACTTCTGGGTCTACAAGACCTTTTATCACTAGGGGTTCCTTGAAATGTGGCTCTTGTAGTGTATGCAAAAACATGAAGCCGGCAAAAAGTTTTCTACAATATGCCTTGCCACTGCCACATGGTGTGAATAAATTAAAGAATAAGGAATATAAGATCAATAGTTTTATAAATTGCAATAATCAATTTGTGGTTTATCTCATAACATGTGGTTGCGGCAAGAGGTACGTGGGGAGGATGACTAGGGCCCTTAAGGTCAGGATGTTAGAGCACTTGAGGCTCATAAGATTGAAAGATACCAATCATCCTGTTTCTAAACAGAAACATTTCACGGAATGTGTCAGGGAGGAACTAGCATTTTTCCTTCCTGGGGATTGAATCATTAATTGTAAATCTAGAGGAGGTGATCATGTCACCTTCTGGACCGTAGGGAGGCGTATTGGATCTTTATTCTCCAACACGCTTCCCTATGGGTCTGAATATTGACTGGGCAGTTAACCCATTTCTTGTAATGTTTTCATTTGTTAACTATCGATTGTACCTTAGGTCATCACGATCAGCTGATAAGATTTCAGACATAAGGTTTGATCAAAAATAGCCTTGAAACTCAAGCTTTATAAATAAAATGTTATAAATAATCTCATAAAGTTTTTTTATAAAATCGTTCTTTGATGTATTGTGTTGATATACTCTATACAATGTGTTTTATATATGATAATGTTGTATTTCCCTGGTTCCTAGATTTAGGCTTACAATCTGTGTTTGTATGCAGTATGTTGTTTTAAACATGTTTTTAAGTTATTTTGTTGTCACATATTATTCTTCAAACTATTTTCATATGTCTTCTATATTCTTATTTTTCCCTTATGTGTAGTTTAAGTTGTAATTCAATAGTTTTCTTCAATTTTTTTATGCTTTTCCCTTTTGTTATCATTTGTATTCCTTCAGCAATTGTATCTTAGCTTGTGTTAGATTCATCCCCTCGTATGCGCAATGCCCAGTGGAGTAGCACTATACATTGTCTTGTAGGGATGTTTAGTATTGGCTAGGCAGTGTTTTCCTATACTTGCCCTTACCAAAATGGCCACACTGTCTGTGGGACTTCCTTTTGCCCTTAGATCGGCACTGAGTCACTCTGCACATGCGCGATGACGCGCCAACGTCATCACGTCATCAGTTCCGATTTTTGGCGCGAAACGGCCCACAGGTAAGAGGTTATATAATCATTACATTGTGTTTTATCCTTGAAAAAGAACGCTGTGACGATCGAAACGCGTTGGATGGGTCTTTTGTCACATTAAAGTGCCCTTTTAATTATTTTCCGTTTTGGGTCCTTCCTGCTCCGTTTGTGCTGGTGCGCTTTTGGTCTCCTTTTTCCCTGTATTGAATATTACAGCTGCACAGCCTGCCTGCCTACCTACTACCAGGATGTGAGTATTGCATATTTCCAGGGGAACTTGCCGATGAGACTGAGGGTGAGTGGGCTTGTACCATCTACCACCTGTCTTCAGGAGGATAGTACCCATACTATTACACATTAAGTACTATGTCATTTATTAGTACCCTGGTTTAGTGGTTTGGCTTATTTTTGTTCAGTACACCTACATTTGAGCGCTTCAGCTATTTTCTACACCCCCTAGGAAAGGTAAAAGATGTAGTAAACAGCATCCTCGGTTGTATGGAGCCTGGCTGATGAAAGGAGGGGACGTATCCTTTCTGCAAAAGGACTTAAAATTGTCTGGTGGTATGGACTTTGACCCCTTTAAGCTACTAATATAATATCAGGCGGCAGAGGTGGATGAAGAGGGATGCATACGAGGTGTCTGTAACAAATGTAACTTCCCAGGTGGCAAATTGACCTGGCGACCCAAATGTGCCTGCTGCGGGGCACAGTTCCTGAAGCCCGTGCTGCTGTGGCCTACGAAACTCGCCAAGAAAGGAGTGGTCAACTTCAATACTAGGCCAGTCAATGCAGGTAACCGATCTACCTCCCTCACAGACATTTCGGTGGACTCTTGCACTCTAACCGTGGTTCCAGATCCGGTTCCAGAGTCGGTCCCAGAGCCAGAACCCGCAGAGGAAGATGCGAATGACCTCTCTACTGGGGTAATCGATGCTGTTAACCCCTCTACCTCAACCACGGAAGTTTCGGAGGGCCCACGTGCTATAACCACGGTTCTAGACTCGGATCTAAAACCACAAGAGTTTCAAGCTACATTGCCCAAAATGGACAGCTGCAACGCGGTGGTCGCACCGAGTCAGTGTGCTGTAGCAGATGTTCCAGGGGGTTCGTGCACCCCGGTTCTAGACTCAGTTCCACACTCAGGACTGCAGATTCCTGAACCACAGATTCCGGAATCACAGGGTAAGGTGTCTCTACCCCCATCCTCTCTTAGTGATTTCAGCTACCAACAATCAGCCGTGGTGATGCGCCCGCTGGCGGACCACCCAAGGGAAGCTGAAGCATCTGTGGCGGACCCTGCTGTGGGCCCGCTGCACATCGACACCCCTCCGCAGCAAGCGCTGGTGCGGCCGGAGCCGCGGAAGAGTCCCATGGCCGTGGCGTTGCCTACTTTTCTTGATTGTGTGCTCTTGCTGCTGGAGGCCCCCCCCCCCTCTTCCTCGACTCCGGCATTAAATTACCATGCGGGGTTACGTGACATTGCGTTGCCATGGTATTCTGAAGCCAGGGCACGTTGGTATGAATGGCTCCCGATAGCATTAACACAGTTCCCTTTTAAATCACTCCAAGTCCTGTAATATTTCCTCCACTTTATTGGGAAAAGGTAGCAGGGTACAGATGCTTGTGGATGGTGTGTATTGGTGATTATTAGTTAGGAACCGGTAAAAAGAGATGGCCTCACCAAGGGTTATAAACAGAGAAAGGTTCTTTACTCACTGTCTCCAGGGTTGAAAAGGAAGTGAGGTGCGGTGTGGGCAAAGGAAAAGTCTAGGGGCAGACCATGTCTGAACAAACAGGAGGGGGGGCAGACTAGCCCATTCTGGTGAGGATCTCAGAGACTGCTGTAGCAGCTCACTGATGTCATGCTCGCAGGCAAGGAGTGCAACATAGTTGCAAGCCACGCAGGCACAGTATGTGTCTGCAGACTCCATGCAGCTGGGAATAAACTCTGACAGGCAGAAACTGCAAAGGAGAGAGGGGGGTGAGTCAGAAATGTGGCTCTTGTTCCATAACACCACTCCCCGTCTGTATCTGTAGATACCACTATATGGCAAGCTATGTGGAACAAATTGTGCCATACATACAACATAACAATAGACTGCAAAGGTCAATTCCATAGCAATGTGATACCGCTGGTACCAACTGGCATCAAGTCCCTTGGCAGGCCTTCCAGTAAGGAAAGCCATCGGGTGCGCAGCTCTTGTAGCTTGACGCACCACAATGTCTCTTAAAAGTCCACGGCACTCTGGTCGCGCAGGTATCTTTGGATACTATTTTCTCTATTTCTTAGTGTTTATTTGTAATTCTTGCATGCTCCAACGAAATTGGTACCACAATCGGAGCGTTTTGTTTTAACTGGTCCTCTGACTGCAAAGAACCTTCTGAGGGCATTATGAAGCTTGAAGCAATCCATAGATTCTATAACCTCGATGTGTATCGCTCGCTGTACTCATGCAGGTGAAGAGTACCGCCCATCGTTGCTGTTTGCTAGCCCGCCCTCTAGTTCTACTGAGATGACCATCCAGGGCCCAAATACATCGAGTCCTACATAGGTAAGGGGGGTTCGTGTTAAGTCTGTCGACAGGTAGATTCCGCCATCCTGTTGTTGGCTTTTGCCTCTCAGCATTCGGCACCTACACCATTTGGTGAGATTACTGGCCACGCACCTTTCATTGCCAACGACCCAAATGCCCGCCGCCCTAATGGCGCCTTCGTGAAGTGTCGTCCCTATCATGACTTGTTCGTGGTAGTGGCGCACCAACAAAGTGGCGATGTGATGCCGGCCGGGATGATAAGAGGGTTGCTTCCTCCCTGCTCAGTTGGGACTATTGAGGCGGCCTCCTACTCTCATGAGGCCGGCTTGTCGATGAAGGGTTCAACTTCCAAAGTGGACTGTTTTGTTAACACTCTTCTTTCCGCGAATGCATTTGATCTCTTCCGCATATGTTTCTCTTTGAACTGACTGAGAACAGTTTCCTAGCCTTTGTATTTCCTCTACGTGTCGCAGCTCTTTGCAGATGTCCAGCCGTGGCCAACCGGTAGTTTTAATCTGTGTTCTGGCGGAAGGAGGAGGCTATATGCCCGGAGGGGGCTACTGTTCGCAGAAGGGCCGTCCACTTTGAGAAGCGTTGGAATCGATGTGATCCGAATGGCTTTTTGTGCGATACATTGTGGTGAGTACCACGGATACTTGTAGGGGCCTTATCTCCGTATCCTTTTCGGGATCCACGAGTTCAAAATCGTCAACTGGGGTTGGTAGCGTTTCCGCAGGCTGCGCAAGAAACTGTGGCCTGTGAGCCACGACGTATTCTGCAGTTGAGATGCGGGTACTGATTGGTGGCGTGAATCTGCGGGATTTTGTGCTCTGGTGGCACGTGGTGCCATTGTTCTGGTTGGGTTGACTTCCTGATCTCTTTCTACAGGTTAGCTACGTATACGTAGAATCTCCTTTTCTTATTGTAATGTATCCCAGTACCCACCTTGCTATCTGTGTAGAGTTTGACGGCATCTGGTTTGCTGTCCATCCATTCTCGATAAGCACCGCCAGTTCTATCTGCTACACACTGCACCACACACTCGAGTCTGGGTATAGTATGGTCAGGTTGTGGCGCCAGCTTAGCTTTGCCAAGGATGAACCTGATGTGGCAACTTCCATCCACGTCCGTGGTTTTTAGGTAGGCCACCGCTGCTATAGCTTTGGTGGAGGCATCTGAGAACACGCAAAGCTCTTTGCTGTGTGCGGCGGTGAGAGTATAGGTGAATAGGGGCGTGGGATTTTGAAGTTGCTCGAGGGGCCTTCAGGGAGTGTTTCCACATTTCCCACTCTTTCCGTTTTTCTGGAGGTAGTGGGGTTCCCATTCCTTTTTTTTCGAAGGACATTTCTCTGAGGAGGGACTTCCCTTGTATAGTGACAGGAGCCACGAATCCTAGCGGGTCTTGTAGAGACTGTTTACGGTGGACAGGACTCCGCGACGTGTGAAAGGGTTTTTTCCTTCGATGGCTACCTGGAACGTAAAGGTGTCTGTTTTAGATCCAGCTTATCCCCAGGCTCCGCTGTATGGGAGTCGTCGGTCCCGATCCAAATTCTGATGATCTGGTGCTTGATCATCTGCGTGAAACGCCTTCATCACTGTGGCACTGTTGAAGCTATTTTGTGCAACCTTGGTTGGCCTTCGCTAACATTTTTGGGTCCTCTTGAGTAGATCTACGGCTTCTCTTCGGTGGGAACTGATTTTAATCCGTCGTCCACATAGAAGTCTCTTTCGACGAAGCTCCTGGCGTCTTTCCCGAACTCTGCTTCTCCGTCTTGGGCCGTTCTTCTGAGGCCGTAGAGCTGCCACTGCAGAGGTGATGGGTCTGTTCCCGAAGACATGTACTTTCATGCGGTACTCCTTGATTTCTTTTTCTACGTCGTCATTGGTACCACACCGGATCTTAGGTAGTTACGGTTGTCTTCGCACAAGGAAGCAGTGGAATCATCTGTGAATGTCTGCGGTTACTTCGATTAGCTTCCTTGCGGAAGCGGATCAGCACTCCCAGAAGACGTTTCGTCAGATCCGGCCCGGTGAGGAGAACATCGTTTAGGGAGACTCCCTGATGCTGAGCGCTGGAGTCGAATACCACTCGGAGTCTGGCCAGGTTTCTGGGGGTGGTAGACCGACAAAGCCAACTACGGGAGTCACCAGCATTTCTTCGCCTTCTTTCATTGGGGGCGCCGACTCTGCATGGCCACTGTGAGATTTTTTTGCATGAAGGCCCACAAAGTGTTCCCCTGGTCTCCGGTTTCCTTTGTTAGGTTACGGCGAGCGAAGCGAGCCTAGACATAGCATGGTCCTCTGTTTGTTTGAGGAGTTCTTTGCCGAGCGGAAAGGTAGTGGGGCCACCCACACTGCCCAATTCGTCCTTGAAGAGCATCCTTCCATTACCTCAAGAATTCTTTGTCTTCCATTGATGGCGTCCTGTTTGTCGTCGTCCTTTGTTGTCTGGACACTGTACTCCCTTAGTCATTGGGGTATTTTCCTTGCCACAGGCGCGTCTCCGTAGTTCCTTTTGGTATGAGCTTCTCGTGGACTGAAAGTGGTTCGGACAAGGTTTGAAGTGGGATATACGACCGTTTTCCCAACAAGTTCGTTCTGTAGGGGCCTACGTTGTCGCGGTCCTCGTATCTGTCTATGCTCTTCTCAACTACCACCCATCCTAGGTCAGCCTTGGGGCGCTTGGCCGTTGTGGTCCCCATTTCGCTTTTCGCGGATCTTTGTGTGCTCTCATGATGTCTCTGCCAGAGCAGCAGGAGTTTGGGCATCTTCGTCTAGTGGTGGGATATGATCGGCAATGGTTTTTAGATGGGATGGTGTCGCCGCGCCACGTCTTGGCGTGGGGATCTCAGTCCTATCTTCCGCCATGTGATTGCACTCGATGAGTTGTGGGAAGGGGCATGCTCACTTGTGCCGTCTACTTGAGCATTGGTGTAGCCTTCACTCTTCTCCCTGTTAGTCTCCATTTCGCCCGGCGCACGTTCTGAGAGTGTAGAGGAGAGTACTGTCTTGTAAGTGCCGAACATATCGAAGAATTCTACCTGACCAGCGATCGGTGCTTCTGGTCGCGATTATTGCAATACATCCGTTTGGCCTGTGGGGTTGTCCCTCTGGGTTCACTGCTACCAGCCATATTTTAGAGCAAGATCACCGATCGTCTCCTCTCCGACTACTTCGTGCATTTGGATGCTAGACTTCGGGGGGTGTGTTGTCTCCCACTTCTTCCTCCCCGCCCTGCTTGTGAGGTTAGGGGCTTTGCTTGCTTTGGGCTTCATAGCTTCCGGGTGTAGAGCGGCTTATGTCCTGTCGCTATCCACTCTGTGCATTTCATAGCTTCTTTGCAGTCCTTGAATAAATGAGTTGGGAAGCACAACATTTGAAACAGCTCCCCATTCCTGAGTAGGTTCTTTCGCTCCTCTATGGGTTTCATCCTGAATCCAAAGCACTTGTAAGTGGATGCGCCTTTTGTTGGATAGGGCATTCTTGGTTAAGGTCCCTTGGTTTTTTGTACCCTGGCGGCCGTTCTGGACTGGGACTCGCGTCGGGTCTAGGGGGCACGTCCGTCCTGTGGGACCGAGATGGGTGTTCTGGAGTCCTTGCACCTTGCTGTTGACCTTTCGTTCCTCGGGTGGTCTGGCGCTGGATGGGTTTGCGCCCTCTAAGACGAAGCTGGGGTCGTTTCTTGTCTTTGCCGCTTCGCATGATGAAGCTCAAGAAGAATGAGAATGGGGGGAACAAACCTGCTTCTTCTTCCTTTGTATTTGGAACCATTGTGAAAGCCACCTTCTGGAGTGTTGAAGGGTAGCTTTCTCCGGATGGGTCTCACTCCACGAGCTGAATCTAGGCGTTGAGACACTATTAAGGAATGGTCTTTCACTTGGAACTCCATTCTTGCAGCAGGTCTCCAAGATCTCGTAACTTCGAGTAGTCTTTAACTCGTGATCTTGGGGAAGCTCTCGATTCTTTTGAAGAGTGAATCCTCGGCTGGTTCAGGGCTGCCATAGGTCTCTTCCTAGCCTTTCCCACACTAGGTGCCCAGACCTACTTGGGGTTGATGTGCGTTTGCGTCCGAAGTCTCTCGCGCTTGCCTCCCTGATACGTCCCCAGAACTTAACTAACAGGTTGAGCTCTTCTCCTTGCTGAGAAGTCCAAGCTGTCGATGCGTCTTTGAACGTGAACTCCACGTCCGGTAGTTTCTCAGGGCGTTTCGTCGAAGCTGATGAGTCCTGCATGCCCAAGTCGCGCCGGATCATGTACTTGGCTATGTCTGTCAGACCTGAACTCGGCGCGTTTGCCCCGTTTCTGAGGTAGTTGTTGGGACGGTCTTGTGCGACGCCTCTTCCTTGGCGTGGACGCGTGATGGCTGCGGCCAGTGTGAGGGGCTGTTTTCTCTCCCGCGTGGGTGTTACCTGGATTACGAGCCTGTTGTGGTGCATCCGGGTGCGCTCTGGCGTGTGGATCACTGACTGTTGCGGCTGTGGCTATCCCAGGCAGCGTGTGCCATTGACGGCAGCAGCGTCTTCTCCTCGTGGTCCTAGCGAGTTTTTCGTTGTCTGTGGTGTCGCTCCCTCCGTGTTGAGATTGGTGCGCTGGTGTTTACCGATGAAGAGGCTCCTTACGTAGTCTCATGGCGTTGGGCTGGATCCTCTGAGGCTATCCGTTGTACGGTAGCTCCCCGCCATCCTGTTGCGCGGCTGCTTCTAGGACTTCAGTTGGGCTATGGCGGCGGCGGCTTCCTTCTCTTGATTAAGCTGCCCTCCTAGTTCCCGGCGATCAACTTCTCCGGCTTTCCTACGGAGCGGCGGCAATTGGAGGCGGCGGCGGCGGTAGCAAGACGGCGTGCCGTTGGCGGTAGGTCAAGCAGCGGCGGCATTTGCAGCGGCAGCAGTAGCAGTGGCATTCTGCTCCTCCTCTTCTTGCCGCTTTTCTGCTGCCTTACTCGCGCTCTCTGCGACTATATTCGGCCCTGCACGTGCGGCCTCTGGCGCGGCTAGCGCCTTGGTAGCGTTTGTGCTTGCGCTGGAATGCGTTAGATTGCACTGATCTTGCTGACCTTGATGAGTGTCTGGATATGCTTGAGCGCTGCGATTGCAGTTTCCAGCAAGGTCTTTTCTCTGGTCTTTCGGCCTCAGTAATAGTGGTCTGCACGAAGCCGTCACGCTCCAGGTCAGTTGCCTCCTGCTGGTCACGTTCGCTGAGGCTTTCCTCTGTGTTAATTCTTTTTAGGGGTATGCGAGATTGTTTGTTGACAGCATCTTGGTAACGTTTGTGACTGGACCTCAATTGGCATAGCTTCTAATTTGTTTCTCCTGATCACTAGTGCTTGGACGTGTACATATTCACGACCAGTGTCCTCCCAGGCCTTCTCTAACCCTTTCGCGGTGTGTCTTCAATGTCGCTCTCATATTTTTTCGCGGCCTTTTGTTCAGTGTGACTGTCCGTTAGGCCTTGCGCCTGCCTGGCTGTTGCAGATGCGCAGCGGTCTCTGTGTCTGAGAGATCGCTTTCCTGCGTGATGTCTGTGAGGCTCTGAGTTCGCCTGCTGTAGGTGTGTGTAGGCCTTTGCCAGTGCGTGTGCGTGCGGTCTTTTACCTTGTCAGCGATGGGCGTATGTCTCTATATGCCGAGCGGTGTCCTGCAGCGTGCAGCGTTGGGGTTAGCTGACTTACAGATGTCCGTTGTCTCCTCACTGTGGGCTGAGCAGCGGGGCGGACTCAGACAAGCGAAAGCAATTAGGTATTGTGAGAGAAGCACTTTAGTTGCACAAGGCTGTGTGCAGTTTGCTGTATAAAGCTTGTGCCCTGTCTGGCAGAGTGAAGCTGCTTGCTTGTCCTGGGGTGCAGAGACTATTCTGTATAGCATAAAGTCTTGAGTAGTAGTAGCTGCTGTGGATTCCTTTGTTGTATTAGCAAAGTAAGGCTGCTCACTGTCTTTGCATTAAAGCTGTGGTAGTTGCTGTTGTAGAGGCTTGTGGCTCTGTGTAGCAACGTGCTTGTGCAATGGGTGAGAGACGGTGCTTTTTATATATTTTCGTACTTAGCGCTCGCTGTTCTTTAGCATAAAGGCTGTTGGGTAGCAGCTCTCTGGGTGTGTATTTCCCAAGGCACACGGTCCTCTTTTTACTATTCTGAAGCCAGGCACGTTGGTATGAATGGCTCCCGATAGCATTAACACAGTTCCCTTTTAAATCACTCCAAGTCCTGTAATTTTCCTCCACTTTTTGGGAAAAGGTAGCAGGGTACAGATGCTTTGGATGGTGTGTTGGTGATTATAGTTAGGAACCGTAAAAAGAGATGGCCTCACCAAGGGTTATAAACAGAGAAAGGTTTCTTTACTCACTTTCTCCAGTTGAAAAGGAAGTGAGGTGCGTGTGGGCAAAGAAAAGTCTGGGCAGACCATGTCTGAACAAACAGGAGGGGGGGCAGACTAGCCCATTCTGGTGAGGATCTCAGAGACTGCTGTACAGCTGCTCACTGATGTCATGCTCGCAGGCAAGGATGCAACATAGTTGCAAGCCACGCAGGCACGTATGTGTCTGCAGACTCCATGCAGCTGGGAATAAACTCTGACAGGCAGAAACTGCAAGAGGAGAGAGGGGGGTGAGTCAGAAATTTGGCTCTTGTTCCATAACACATGGCGACATGATGTCACATGACCCGGCGGGGTCACTTTACGCCAGAGCCGAGGGGAGTGGGCGGGGGGCGGGCCGGCACAGAGCACAGAATCAAGAAAAGTAGGCAAAACGGAAGTAAGAAAGGTAGGAATCTTCTGCTTTTTGGCTTTGAAATCGAGGAGCCACGCTCAAACCCGTTATTAGCGGGATATGCGTTGTAGCGATCGCGCTATAAACAGGGTTGAGCTGTATTGGTTTTCTGTGTAATATGCCATTTGCGCAAGCACGAAGACCAGTGCCTTTGAGGAAGGAGTAGTACCTGCGTGGCCCCCAAAAAGGAACCGCAGATGTGGTCTGGTGTAAAGCAGCGTTTCCAGATGGTGGGTCGCGACCCGCACCGGGCCACGAAAGCAAAAATGCCGGGTCTCCTAAAAAAAACTCTCGAAACTATGTGTTTCGTTTTTGGGTTTCGTTTTTTCACGAAACCTAAAATACGAGTAAATAACGTTGAATCGGGACTATTGAATAAATAATTCAATTAACGAGTATAAACAACGCGCTCCATCCGCGTCCGGCTCCGCCCGCGCCAACACCCTTTGGTGAGTCTCGTTGTTCGCAGCAAAGTACGCCCAACCAATGACGAGGCTGCGCGGCGGCGTTAGAGACACACGACCGCGCTTCGGTGCCACCACGCGAATCGTCTGGCTTTTGTTGACCACTCCTTATCTCACCAGCCAATTCCTAATCACAAAAAATGTGTAGGTCTTAAAAAATACCAAAGACGAGACAGAAATCTCATAAATCTCCAATAGCTACTATAACAAATGAAGTAATACACTCCAAGGATATGGGTTTGTCACTGTAGTGCTAATAATTTACTAAAACAGGAAAGGTTAGATGATACATATTACCAGTACTGATTCCTTGATAATGTATGAGCTGTATATGATGTATCTCAATTATAGCCAAATAAATAAAAAACTGTTCTATCTGCTAGGTATATATTGGTAGACGGATTTATAACGGAGTAATTAGCCGTTATAAAAGCACACTATGCGAACACATACATAAATGTCCATGACATTTAAACCATATCCCTCTGATAAAACTATTTTATACATATTTATTAAAGTTATTTTTAACTCATTCATCATTTCTCACATTTTGATCTGAGTGCATTCTTGGGAATCTGTGTTTGTTTTTTAAATCATTACCACCCCTATCCCTATTTTGCACCTCATCATTATCTTTACTTTTCAGAGTTTACTACTGATTATTGTTCTGTAATTTAAGCTGATGCGGAGTCCCTCTTTTTCCATGCCCTTTTGGTTCGCTCAAGATTATAATCAACCTTGATGCACCGGTCACCTACCTTTTTTTAAACATATGCAAAAAGCCCAGGAAGCTCACCAAAATAGCTATAAACCGTAATGTCTATGATCAGAATGTTCATACCCTAATGTATAGGTATATGCTGGTTACCCTTTCAGAACACATAAAAAACTATAGTAAGGTTTTAGTGAGTACAGTGATAGTTTGTGTGATACTACTATGGTATCTATACTGTAATCATACTGTATAAGTAAAGGCATTACCTCGCTTAAAGGATACTCACATTAAGTTACACTCGCGAGGTTTTGTACATATCGCCAATAGGCAAACGGCAGCTCGCGCATTCGCTACCGAAGAGGGAAGGCCCCATAAAAATGTCATGCGTCTCTTGATGCCGCTGGGGCTCTCCCCAGCTTGCTGGCCTTAGCCGTCCTGACGGACTGTGTTGCCAGTTCTCAAGAAAGTTAAGAGGGGGGAGGGAAGAAGGAAAGAGGGAGAAGTAGGGGGAAAGGGGTGAAAGGGGGTAAAATAGAAAAGGGCCACTCTGTCACGTCAGATCACCGTGGAAGGTGAGCTGCATCAGAGAGTCCCGCGTGGGCAGTGGCAGGTGTGGCACATCACGATCTGGGAAGATGTCGGTGGCAACAGAGATTGCTCTGTTGAACCAGCGGGGTCCCCTTGCAACTACCTGCAGCAGACGTTAGCAACACAGACGGCAGCAGCTGGGAGCGGCAACCAATACAGTGGAGGACACATGCGGCTCAGGTTGCCAAAGGTTGCTTGGACACCCTACCCTATACAAGTATCTTGCAATGGATATCGTATTTCTTGCCTGCCCATGTATACAGCTTCTTTTTGATCCGTCCCTTTCCTTCCTCCCTTTGTCCTCACTCTCCATAAAGAATCTTATTCTCCTGCCTTGGAGAGAAGAGATCTCTGGCGAGGCCTTTCCCATGCAAAAAAGCTCTGCTCGCAAGTTCTATGAATAGTTGTGTGTATTCAAATTTAGCAAGTTTTCCCCTTTTTGATAAAAATGGTGCACACATATTTTGCATAGGCTGGAACACAAAAGTTGACCTAAAATTTCGGGGTTTGACCAGGTTTTGTCCCGTGGTTTTCGCAGGACAGTCCGTGGTTTTTTTTAATAGGCTGTCCCGGTCTGCCCCAACTATTCTTAAAATTAGCCCGGTGTATTTTGTGGCTGTTCTGGTTTCGCCACCAGAGCAGGGGGTGGGTGCACGCAGAGCACAGGAATTCAGGCGAAGAGGAGAGCAAGAGGATGACGCGCTGAGGCCTGTCTGAGACTGCAGAGGGTGGAGGCCGGGGTTATTGTCAGGGAGGCCTCAGCAGTGAGTGAGAGCCGGAAGTGAGGAAGTCCTGCTGCATCAAAGATGGCTCTCCGCCCGCACATGCTCCAAAAGTGAAAGTCGGAACACAGAGAGAGTGTGTGTGTGTGTGTGGTGTGTGTGTGTGTGTGTGTGCACTGGACTGTGGTGTGTCACTGGCTGTGTGTGTTGTGTTGTGTGTTGTCACTGGCTCTGTGGTGTCGTGTGTGTGTGTTGTGTTGTGTGTGTGTGTGGCACGTCTCCCCTCTGTGTGTTGTGTTTGTGTGTGTCACTGGCGTCTCTGTGTGTGTGTGTGTGTGGTGTGTGTTGTGTGTGTCACTGGGTTCTGGGTGTGTGGTGGTGTGTGTTGTGTGTGTGTGTCATGGTTCTGTGTGTCGGTGTGTGTGTGTGTGTGGTCAATGGTTCTGTTTGTGTTTTCACTGGTTTGGTGTGTGTGTGTGGTGTGTGTGTGTGTGTCACTGGTTCTGGTGTGTGTGTGTGTGTGTGTGTGTGTGGGTGGTGTGTGTCATGGTGTCTGGTGTGTGTGTGTGTGTCACTGGTTTCTTGTGTGGTTTGTGTCAATGTCTGGTGTGTGTGGTGTGTGGTGTCGTTCCCTGGTTTCACTGTTGTGTGGGTGTGTGTGTGGTGGGTGTACTGGTGTTCTGTGTGTGTGTGGTGTGTGTGTCATCTGGTTCTGGTTGTTGTGTGTGTGTGTGTGTCACTTTTTTTTGTGTGTGTGTGTTGATTGGTGTGTTCACTGGTTCTGCTTGTGTGGTTGTGTGTTTGTGTGTGTGTCACTGGTTCTGTGTGTGTGTGTCTGGTTCTGTGTGTGTGTGTGTGTGTGTGTGTTGTGTTCCTGTCGTTTCTCTGTGTGTGTCTGTCTCTGGTTCACTGTGTTTGTTGTGTGTCCTGTGGTCTGTGTGTGTATGTCACTGGTTCTCTGTGTGTGGTGTGTCACTGTTTCTGTGGTGTGTTGTCACTGGTTCTGTGTGTCTGTGTGCACTGGTTCTGTGTGTGCTGTTGTCACTGTTCTGTGTTGCGTGTGCACTGGTTCTGTGTGTGTGGTGTCTGTGTCACTGGCTCTGTGGTGTGTGTGTCACTGGTTTGTGTGTGTGTGTGTGTTGTGTGTGTTACTGGTTACGGTGTGTGTGTGTGTGGTGTGTGTGTGTGTGTGTCTGGTTTGTGTGTGTTTGTGTGGTGTGTGTGTGGTCAACTGTTCTGTTTGTGTGTGGTGTCACTGGTTATCTGTTTGGGGTGTGTGTGTCTGGTTCTGTGTTGTGTGTCACTGGTTCTGTGTGTGGTGTGTTGTGTGTGGTGTTTTCACTGGGTTTCTTGTGTGTGTGTATGGTTTCTGTTTTGTGTGTGTGTGTGTGGTGTGTGTGTGTATGTGTGTGGTTTGTGTCCACTGGTTCTGTGTGTGTGTGTGTGTGTGTCTCTGGTTCTGTGTGTGTGTGTGTGTGTGTGTGTGTGTGGTAATCGTGTGTGCACGGTTCTGTGTGTGGTGTGTTTTGTTTTGTCACTGTTCTGTGTGGTGTGTTTGTGTGTCACTGGTTCTGTGTGTTTTGTGTGTGTCAGGGTTCTGTGTGTGTAGTCAACTGTGTGTCTGTTTGTGGGTGTGTGTGTGTGTGTGTGTGTGTGTGTGTGTGTGTGTGTGTGTGTGTGTGTGTGCGCGCCACTGGTTCTGTGTGTGTGTCACTGGTTCTGTGTGTGTGTGTCACTGGCTGTGTGTGTGTGTGTGTGTGTGTGTCAGTGGCTCTGTGTGTGGGTCAGTGTGTGTGGTGTTGGTCAGTGGCTCTGTGTGTGGGTCAGTCTGTGTGGTGTGTTGGTCAGGTGGGCGCTGTGTGTGGGTCAGTGTGTGTGTGTGTGTGTGTGTTGGTCGAGGTGGCTCTGGTGGTGGTCATGTGTTTGGTGTGTTTGTCATTGCTCTGTGTGTGTCAGTGTTGGGTTTGTCTGTGGTCGTGCTCTATGTGTGGGTTGCGGGTCATGGCTCTGGGTGTGGGGGTCAGTGGTTCTGTGTGGGGTGTGGGTTAGTGGCTCTGTGGTGTGTGTGGTGGGGTCAGTGCTCTGTATGTGTGTGGTGTGTGGTGTGTGTGTTTGTGTGTGTGTGTGTGTGTGTGTGTTGGTGTTGTGTGATGTGTCTAGTGGGGTGGGGTGGGGTTCCTCTGTGTGTGTAATGGTTCAGTTGACCTCAGTGTGTAGGTCAGTGACTCTGTGGGTCAGTGGCCTTCGTGTGTGGGATCCAGTGACCTGTGGGTCAGTGGCTCTGTGTGGCCTGTGGGGGGTGTGTGGGTCAGCTGGCTCTGTGGTGGAGATAAACATTTTTTTAGACTCTATTTATTATATTTTATCTGCCTTTGCTGTATCTCCCCTCCAACTTCCGTCAACTGGCTGCCGCGACGTCACGTAATGCACATTGCCATAACAACGGGCTGCTCCGTGACCTCACGCGGCATCAAGTTGAACTGACAACCGGCAACGCATTATGGCGCCGAGGCATCACATGAGCCACATTGTCCATGGCAACATGTCACTGCCTGGGGAGTTCAGTTCTCGTTGTCATGCAACGGGGGGTGTCACGTGTTTAATTTGTTTTATAAATTATTTTTTAATGTGTCACAGGTTTTTCATTTTGAAAATCTGGTCACCCTACCTAAAATGCATTATTTGTGATTTGTGGATATGTACAACACTGATTATAAATACTGCAGATGGGGTTTTTTTGCGTGGAATTTGCATTTTTTTGTATGGAAACACCATTGTTGCAGTTAAATGAATAGGCCCCCTATGTCTCTTAATGGAAAATAGACAGTCTAATACTGCACCGCACACTTTATTGCGACAAATACCCAGTATGTACCTGGCAGATACCTGGAATGGCGCCGCTCCTCACACCTCTGACAATAGCCCCGTTGCATTTGCCTCCCAGCCTGGGTTCATGCCTGGCTGATGGGCGCTGAACTGTTAAATGATAATGATTAGGATTTAATAGGCTGCAATGCTTCGCAGTGTTCCTACCAGATGGCATAAATTCATGAATTGTAATGCAGTATATATATATATATACTGTGCAGTATTGCAGCCAGCCGGGAATAAAAGGCTTCAATCTCTGCTGGAAAATACTACCTCATGCAACTCGGGCAGGAACCACAGTCACAAACCTCAAGTACACCGGGTATACCCGAATTCGTGGGACTAGACGAGCTCGAATAAAGTGTGTCGCCGAGTGTAGCAAAAGAGGGCAGGATTTTACAGTAATCAGGGGTATGTTACTAAAATGTTGGATAACTGTTATCACTCACTAAGAACCAACGTTAATGTCTAACCTAATCACTTACTGAAACATAGCATAAATAAATCACCCTACCAGTAGGGTATGCTGGTTAACACATTAGTGATGGACAGGGCGTGCACCAGCGTGCACCTCCGCCACTCAACATCACATGATCACTCCATCACTGGTATGGAATGGACCAGGAATCTCTTCTGTTTCTCTCCTGGTAGATTGATCTGCACTGGAAAAGCAGTATTGACCTCTACTGATAGTAGTCTGGAGTGCCGACGCCTGAAGTAGTACTACAGTCAAACGGCACCCAAGGTTTGTTTAACTGACATTACAACAATGATATGAAGGTCACAATTATGCTGTGTATGTTTAGTGCACTACTTAGGACTAAGACTATAAAAATAATAATATCTCACTTTAAATTATATTACAAATATAACATTTTTAAATCATAGCTTGTTTTAAATTTGAATATTAACCTAAAGGTGATGACATACTTGTTGTTAATGGAAGTGCCTGGATTTGTGCAGAGTAGATTGGGTGAGTTTGCTCTTAGCTATAGAATACATATTAAAAGGAATTGTTTGAATAAGTTATCCTTGTGTGTGTGGTGTGTGTCCTGGTCGTGTGTTTGTGTGTTTGTGGTCATGGTTCTGTGTTGTGTGTGTGTTCAGTGGTTGGTTGTGTGTTGTGTGCACTTGTTTCTGTGGTGTGTGTGTGTCACTGGTTCTGTGTGTGTGTGTCACTGGTTCTGTGTGTGTGTGTGTGTGTGTGTCACTTGTTTGGTGTGTGTGTGTGTCACTGGTTCTGCGTGTGTGTGTTTGTGTGTGTGTCACTGGTTCTGTGTGTGTGTGTGTCACTGTTCTGTGCTGGTGTGTGTGTTGGTGTCACTGGTTCTCGTTGTGTTTCCTGTCATCTGGTTCACTGTTGTGTGGTGTGTTGCACTTGGTTCTGTGTGTGTATGTCACTGGTTCTGTGGTGTGTGTGTCACGGTTCTGTGCGTGGTGGTCACTGGTTCTGTTGTGGTGTCCACTGGTTCTGTGTGTGTGTCAAGTTGGTTGTGGTGTGTTGTCACTGGTTTCTTGCGTGTGTGTGTGGTGTCACTGTGTTCTGTGTGTGGTAGTCACTGGTTCTTGGTTGTGTGTGTCACTGTTTCTGTGTGTGCGTGCACTGGTCTGCATGTGTGGTGTGTTGTGTCTGTGTCACTGGTTCTGTGTGTGTGTGGGGTGTCACTGGTTATGTGTGTTGTGTGTTGTCACTGGTTCTGTGTGTGTGTGTGTTGTGTGTGTGTCACTGGTTCTCGCTGTTTTTGTGGGTCACTGGTTCTGTTGTGTGTGTCATGGTTCTGTGTCGTTGTGACCCTGGTTCTGTGTGTGTGTGTCATGGTTCTGTGTGTGTCTGGTGTGTGTGTGGGTGGTGGTGTCACTGGTTCTGTGTGTTGTGTGTCTGGTTGTGTGTGTTGTGTTGTGGTGTCGCTGGTTCGTGTGTGTGTGTGTGTGTTAATGTAAAATCTGTGTTCTCCTGTGTATGTGTGTGTGTGTGTGGTGGTGTGTGTGTGTGTGGCACTGGTTTGCTGGTTGATGTGTGTGTGTGTGTGTGTGTGGTGTGTGTGTGTGTGTGTGTGTGTGTGTGTGTTGTGTGTGTCAGTGGTGCGGTGTGGTGGTAGTGTGGTGTGTGTTGGTCAGTGGCTCGTGTGTGGGTCAGTGTGGTGGTGTTGGAGTGCTTGTGTGGGCTCATGTGTGTGTGTGTTTCATGCTGTGTGTGTGGGATGTGGTTGTGTTTGGTCAGTGTTGTGTGTGTGTGGGTGTGCGGGTCAATGGCTCTGGGTGTGTGGGGGTCAGTGGTTCTGTGGTGGGTTAGTGGCTCTGTGTGTTGTGTGTGTTGGTCAGTGGCTCTGTGTGTGTGTGTGTGTGTGTGTGTGTGTGTGTGTGTGTGTGTGTATACAGTGGCTCTGTGTGTGGGTGGGTCAGTGGCTCAGTGTGTGGTCAGTGACATCTGTGGGGTCAGTGGCTCTGTGTTGTGTCAGTGGGTGTGGGGTCAGTGGCTCTGGTGGAGATACACATTTTTTTTAGATCTATTTATTAGATATTATGTTGCCTTTTGGCTGTTATCCTCCCCTCCAAATTCCGTCAACATGGCTGCGCGACGTCACGTAATGCACATTGCCATAACACGGGCTGCTCCGTGACCTCACGCGGCATCAAGTTACATGACAACGGAACGCATTATGCGCCGACATCACATGATGCCACATTGTCATGGCAACAGTCACTGCCTACGTCAGTGTCTCGTTGTCATAGCAACGGGGGGTGTCACGTGATTGTAATTGTTTTTATAAATAATTTTTTATGTGTCACGGTTTTTCATTTGAAAATCTGGTCACCTACCTAAAATGGCATATTTGTATTGTGTGGATATTTAAGAAACTGATTAATAATACGCAAGAGGTTTTTTTTGTTTTGGCGTGGGAATTTGCATTTTTGTATGGAAAACCATTGTTGCAGTTAATGAAATAGGCCCCCTATGTCTCTTAATGGAATAGAAAAGGCCAATAGCTAAAATGGGCAGGATTTTACAGTAATACAGGGGTATGTTTACTAAAATGTGATAACTGTTATCACTCACTAAGAACCAATTTAATGTCTAACCTATCACTTTACTGAACATAGCATAATAATCACCCTACCAGTAGGGTATGCTGGTTAACACATTTAGTGATGGAGGGGCTGTGCACCAGCGTGCACCTCCGCCACTCACAATCACATGATCACTCCATCACTGGTGATGGTATTCTGAAGCCAGGGCACGTTGGTATGAATGGCTCCCGATAGCATTAACACAGTTCCCTTTTAAATCACTCCAAGTCCTGTAATATTTCCTCCACTTTATTGGGAAAAGGTAGCAGGGTACAGATGCTTGTGGATGGTGTGTATTGGTGATTATTAGTTAGGAACCGGTAAAAAGAGATGGCCTCACCAAGGGTTATAAACAGAGAAAGGTTCTTTACTCACTGTCTCCAGGGTTGAAAAGGAAGTGAGGTGCGGTGTGGGCAAAGGAAAAGTCTAGGGGCAGACCATGTCTGAACAAACAGGAGGGGGGGCAGACTAGCCCATTCTGGTGAGGATCTCAGAGACTGCTGTAGCAGCTCACTGATGTCATGCTCGCAGGCAAGGAGTGCAACATTGTTGCAAGCCACGCAGGCACAGTATGTGTCTGCAGACTCCATGCAGCTGGGAATAAAATCTGACAGGCAGAAACTGCAAAGGAGAGAGGGGGGTGAGTCAGAAATGTGGCTCTTGTTCCATAACACTCCCCGTCTGGTATCTGTAGATACCACTATATGGCAAGCTATGTGGAACATATGTACAATACATACAACATAACAATATACTGCAAAGGTCCATATTTCCATAGCAATGTGATACCGGCTGGTACCACTGGCATCAAAGTCCTTTGGCCAGGCCTTCCAGTAAGGGAAGCCAGGTGGGTGCACAGCTCTTGGTTAGCTTGACGCACCACAATGTCTCTTAAAAGTCCACGGCACTGGTAACCAGTTTTTCCCCATCACAGTCCGATTTGGGCATTAGAAGGATAGTCTCTGTAATGGGTCTTAAGAAGGTTTTAACGATCCCATTCTGGGCCACTCGTACTTCCACTTTGCGAACCTTTTCGTCTTCGCTTGGGATAGTTCTGATTATAAGTCCCATGGGCCATTCATTTCTTGCCACCTGTTTATCTTTCAACAAGACCACATCCCCCACTTGGATATCTGGTTTCACTGTTTGCCATTTGTGGCGTTCTTGAAGTGTCACCAGATACTCACGTCTCCAGCGATCCCAAAATGTGTTGGCCAAGTACTGCACCTGTCTCCACTGTCGTTTGTGCATATCCTTAGAGTGGAAGCCTTCGACTGGGGTGGGGACGTTCCCTACTTTCTGGGTCAGCAGCATTGCTGGTGTCAAAACGCTTGGCGATTCTGGATCTGTTGACACTGGGATTAAAGGCCTAGCATTGATTATCGCTGATATTTCGGCCATGAATGTGGTTAACACTTCGTGAGTGAGTCGAGTCAGGTTGCTTTTTAGCATCATAGAGTCCAAGATACGCCGGACTACCCCGATCATGCGTTCCCATGCTCCGCCCATGTGAGAGGAGTGAGGAGGGTTGAATGTCCACGTGCACTCTTGGTCGCGCAAGTATCTTTTGATACTATTGTCTCTATTATCTTTAGTGTCTATTTGTAATTCCTTACATGCTCCAACGAAATTGGTACCACAATCGGAGCGTATTTGTTTAACTGGTCCTCTGACTGCGAAGAACCTTCTGAGGGCATTTATGAAGCTTGAAGCATTCATAGATTCTATAACCTCGATGTGTATCGCTCGCATACTCATGCAGGTGAAGAGTACCGCCCATCGTTTGCTGTTTGCTAGTCCGCCCCTAGTTCTACGCGAGATGACCATCCAGGGCCCAAATACATCAAGTCCTACATAGGTAAAGGGGGGTTCTGTATTAAGTCTGTCGACAGGTAGATCCGCCATCCTTTGGTCTTGGCTTTTGCCTCTCAGCATTCGGCACCTAACACATTTGTGGAGATTACTGGCCACGCACCTTTTCATGCCAACGACCCAAATGCCCGCCGCCCTAATGGCGCCTTCGGTGAAGTGTCGTCCCTGATGCATGACTTGTTCGTGGTAGTGGCGCACCAACAAAGTGGCGATGTGATGCCGGCCAGGGATGATAAGAGGGTTGCTTTCCTCCCTGCTCAGTTGGGACTTATTGAGGCGGCCTCCTACTCTCATGAGGCCGTCGTTGTCGATGAAGGGATTCAACTTCCAAAGTGGACTGTTTTTGTTAACACTCTTCTTTCCGCGAATGCAATTGATCTCTTCCGCATATGTTTCCCTTTGAACATGACTGAGAACAGTTTCCTTAGTCTTTGTAATTTCCTCTACGGTGCGCAGCTCTTTGCAGATGTGCCAGCCGTGGCAACCGGTAGTTTTACCGTCTGGTGTCTGGCGGAAGGAGGAGGCTATATGCCCGAGATGGGCTACTGTTCGCAGAAGGGCCGTCCACTTTGAGAAGCGTTGGAATCGATGTGAACCGAATGCGTTTTTGTGCGATACATTGGTGAGTACCACGGATACTTGTAGGGGCCTTATCTCCGTATCCTTTTCGGGATCCACGAGTTCAAAATCGTCAACTGGGGTTGGTAGCGTTTCCGCAGGCTGCGCAAGAAACATTGGTCCTGTGAGCCACGACGTATTCTGCAGTTGAGATGCGGGTACTGATCTGGTGGCGTGATCTGCGGGATTTTGCTCTGTGGGCACGTGGTGCCATTGTTCTGGTTGGGTTGACTACCTGATTCTTTCTACACGGTTAGCTACGTATACGTAGAATCTCCTTTTCTTATTGTAGATGTATCCCAGTACCACCTTGCTATCTGTGTAGAGTTTGACGGCATCTGGTTTGCTGTCCATCTCATTCTCGATAAGCTCCGCCAGTTCTACTGCTAACACTGCACCACACAGCTCGAGTCTGGGTATAGTATGGTCAGGTTGTGGCGCCAGCTTAGCTTTGCCAAGGATGAACCTGATGTGGCAACTTCCATCCACGTCCGTGGTTTTTAGGTAGGCCACCGCTGCTATAGCTTTGGTGGAGGCATCTGAGAACACGCAAAGCTCTTTGCTGTGTGCGGTGGTGAGAGATATAGGTGAATAGGGGCGTGGGATTTGAAGTTGCTCGAGGGCCTTCAAGGAGTGTTTCCACGTTTCCCACTCTTTCCGTTTTTCTGGAGGTAGTGGGGTGTCCCATTCCTGTTTTTCGAAGGACATTTCTCTGAGGAGGGACCTCCCTTGTATAGTGACAGGAGCCACGAATCCTAGCGGGTCGTAGAGACTGTTAACGGTGGACAGGACTCCGCGACGTGTGAAGGGTTTTTCTTCGATGGCTACCTGGAACGTAAAGGTGTCTGTTTTAAGATTCCAGCTTATCCCCAGGCTCCGCTGTATGGGAGGCGTATCGGTCCCCAGATCCAAATTCTTTAGATCGTTTGCTTGATCATCTGCGTGGAACGCCTTCATCACTGTGGCACTGTTGGAAGCTATTTTGTGCAACCTTAGGTTGGCCTTCGCTAACATCTTTTGTGTCCTCTTGAGTAGATCTACGGCTTCTTCTTCGGTGGGAACTGATTTTAATCCGTCGTCCACATAGAAGTCTCTTTCGACGAAGTTCCTGGCGTCTTTCCCGAACTCTGCTTCTCCGTCTTGGGCCGTTCTTCTGAGGCCGTAGGCTGCCACTGCAGGTGATGGGCTGTTCCCGAAGACATGTACTTTCATGCGGTACTCCGTGATTTATTTTTCTATGTCGTCATCTTGGTACCACAGGAATCTTAGGTAGTTACGGTTGTCTTCTCGCACAAGGAAGCAGTGGAACATCTGTTGAATGTCTGCGGTTACGGCGATAGGTTCCTTGCGGAAACGGATCAGCACTCCCAGAAGACTGTTCGTCAGATCCGGCCCGGTGAGGAGAACATCGTTTAGGGAGACTCCCTGATGCTGAGCGCTGGAGTCGAATACCACTCGGATTTGGCCAGGTTTCTGGGGGTGGTAGACGCCAAATGACGGGAGGTACCAGCATTCTTCGCCTTCTTTCAGTGGGGGCGCCAACTCTGCATGGCCACTGTGGAAGATTTTTTGCATGAAGGCCACAAAGTGTTCCTTGGTCTCCGTTTTCCTTTGTAGGTTGCGGCGGAGCGAAGCGAGCCTAGACATAGCATGGTCTCTGTTGTTTGGGAGGCGTCTTCTTGGCGAACGGAAAGGTAGTGGGGCCACCCAACTGCCCAATTCGTCCTTGAAGAGCTCCTTATCCATTAACCTCAAGAATTCTTTGTCTTCCATTGATGGCG
>WSYH01000200.1:129231-275789 GCA_036426205.1 Ascaphus truei
TCTGGTCTTCGGCCTCAGTAATAGTGGTCTGCACGAAGCCGTCACGCTCCAGGTCAGTTGCCTCCTGCTGGTCGCGTTCGCTGAGGCTTTCCTCTGTGTTAATTCTTTTTAGGTAGGCGAGATATGTTTGTGACAGCATTTGGTAACGTTTGTGACTTGACCTCAATTGGGCTATAGCTTGCCTAATTTGTTTCTCCTGATCACTAGTGCTTGCAACGTTACATATTTCACGACCAGTGTCCTCCCAGGCCTTCTCTAACCTTTCGCGGTGTGCTTCAATGTCGCTCTCATATTTTTCGCGGGCCTTTTGTGTCAGTGTGACTGTCCGTTTAGGCCTTGCGCCTGCCTGCGCCTGTTGCAGATGCGCAGCGGTCTCTGTGTCTGAGAGATCGCTTTCCTGCGTGATGTCTGGTGAGGCTCTGAGTTCTGCCATGCTGTAGGTGTGTGTAGGCCTTTGCCAGTGCGTGTGGCGTGCGGTCTTTTACCTTGTCAGCGATGGGCGTCTGTCTCAGATGATGCCGAGCGGTGTCCTGCAGCGTGCAGCGTTGGGGTAGCTGTACTTACAGATGTCCGTTGGCTCCTCACTGTGGGGCTGAGCAGCGGGTGGACTCAGACAGAGAGAAAGGCAATTAGGTATTGTGAGAGAAGCACTGTTAGTTGCAAGGCTGTGTGCAGTTTGCTGTATAAAGCTTGCTGCCCTGTCTGGCAGAGTGAAGCTGCTGCTTGTCCTGGGGTGCAGAGACTATTCTGTATAGCATAAAGTCTTTGAGTAGTAGCTGCTGTGTGATTCCTTTGTGTAGTATTAGCAAAGTAAGGCTGCTCACTGTCTTTGCATAAAGCTGTGGTAGTTTGCTGTGTAGAGGCTTGTGGCTCTGTGTAGCAACGTGCTTGTGCAATGTGGTGAGAGACTGCTGTTTATTTATTTGCTACGTAAGCTGCTCGCTTGTATCTTTAGCATGAAGGCTGTGGGTAGCAGCTCCTCTGTGTGTATTTCCCAAGGCACACGGTCCTCTTTTTACTATTCTGAAGCCAGGGCACGTTGGTAGCGAAAGGCTCCGATAGCATTAACACAGTTCCCTTTTAAATCACTCCAAGTCCTGTAATATTTCTCCCACTTTATTGGGAAAAGGTAGCAGGGTACAGATGCTTGTGGATGGTGTGTATTGGTGATTAAGTTAGGAACCGGTTAAAAAGAGATGGCCTCACAAGGGTTATAAACAGAGAAAGGTTCTTACTCACTGTCTCCAGGGTTGAAAAGGAAGTGAGGTGCGGTGTGGGCAAAGGAAAAGTCTAGGGGGACATGTCTGAACAAACAGGAGGGGGGGCAGACTAGCCATTTTGGTGAGGATTCAGAGACTGCTGTAGCAGCTACTGATGTCATGCTCGCAGGCAAGGAGTGCACATAGTTGCAAGCCACGCAGGCACAGTATGGGTCTGCAGACCATGCAGCTGGGAATAAACTCTGACGGCAGAAAGAAACTGCAAAGGAGAGAGGGGGGTGAGTCAGAAATGTGGCTCTTGTTCCATAACACATGGCGACATGATGTCACATGACCCGGCGGGGTCACTTTACGCCAGAGCCGAGGGGAGGGGCGGGGGGCGCCGGCAGCAAGAGCACAGAATCAAGAAAAGTAGGCAAAACGGAATTAAGAAAGGTAGGAGATCTTCTGCTTTTTGGCTTTTGAAATCGAGAGCCACGCTCAAACCGCGTTATTAGCGGATATGCGTTGTAGCAGATCGCGCTATAACAGGGTTGAGCTGTATTGTGTTTTCTGTGTAATATGCCTGGCCACACGAAGCAGTGCCCTTTGAGGAAGGAGAGTACCTGCGTGGCCCCCCAAAAGGAACCGCAGATGTGGTCATGGTGTAAAGCAGCGTTTCCCAGATGGTGGGTCGCGACCCAGCACCGGGCCACGAAAGCAAAATGCCGGGTCGCCTAAAAAAAACTCTCGAAAACCTATGTGTTTCGTTTTTGGGTTTTCGTTTTTTCACGAAACTCTAAAATACGAGTAAATAACGTTGAATCGGGACTATTGAATAAATAATTCAATTAACCGAGATAAACAACGCGCTCCATCCGCGTCCGCGCCGCCTCCGCGCCACACCCTTTTGGAGTCTCGTTGTTCGCAGCAAAGTAGCCCAACCAATGACGAGGCTGCGCGGCGGCGTTAGAGACACACGACCGCGCTTCGGTGCCACCACGCGAATCGTCTGGCTTTTGTTTGACCACTCCCTTATGACACACCAATTCCTAATCACAAAATAATGTGTAGGTCTTAAAAAATACCTAAAGAAGACAGAAATCTCATAAATCTCCAATAGCTACTATACTATCAAATGAAGTAATACAGCTCCAAGGATATGGGTATTGTCACTGTAGTGCTAATAATATTTACTAAAAACAGGAAAGGTTAGATGATACCTATTACCAGTACTGATTCCTTGATACTTGATTGAGCTGTATATGATGTATCTCAATTATAGCCAAATAAAATAAAAACTGTTCTATCTGCTAGGTATATATTGGTAGACGTATTTATAACGGAGTAATTAGCCGTTATAAAATCACTATGCGAACACAGTACATAAATGTCAATGACATTTAAACCATATCCCTCTGTATAACATATTTTAGTACATATTTTATTAAAGTGTATTTTTAACTCATTCATCATTTCTCACATTTTGATCTGAGTGCATTCATTGGGGAATCTGTGTTTGTTTTTTTAATATTACCCCTATCCCTATTTGCACCTCATCATTATCTTTACTTTTCAGAGTTTACTACTGATTATTGTTCTGTAATTTAAGCTGATGCGGAAGCTTCCCTCTCTTTTCCCTCCCTTTTGGTTCGCTCATAGATATAATCAACCCTTGATGCACCGGTCACCTACCTTTTTTTAACATATGCAAAAAGCCCAGGAAGCGCACAAAAATAGCTATAACCGTAATGCTAGGATCAGAGTGTTTCAACCTAATGATAGGGTATTAGTGCTGGTACCTTTCAGAAACACATCAAAAACTATAGTATGGTTTTTAGTGATTACAGTGATATGTTTGTGTGATCTAATATGGTATATACTGTAATCATGACTGTATTAAGTACAGGCATACCTCGCTTTAAGGATACTCACATTAAGTACACTCGCGAGGTTGTACATATCGCCCAATAGGCAAACGGCAGCTCGCGCATGCGCCTGTCAGCCCGTCCTGAACAGCAATACCGGCTCCCTACCTGTACCAAAGCTGTGTGCAAGCAGGGAGATTATAGAGCCTGTTACAAAGGCGTTATTTACATCCGTTATGCACGTATATGACGATTGCCGTACTGTACATGCATCAATAAGTGGGGAAAAGTTGTGCTTCACTTTAAGTACATTTTCACTTTACATACATGCTCCGGTCCCATTGCGTACGTTAATGCGGGGTATGCCTGTATAGGTGTACAATAATGTATATTCATACATACCTGAACAATAATAATTAATAATTAATTTGTATTAATGTACAATTAAAATAAATCAAGGAAGGACACAAAAAATAATGAAAAAGGTTAAGTGTAAAAATCTAACATTCTCAATATATAATAAGATTTGCATTAGCTTTTGGTTTCTCATGTATCTCGAGCTTAATAACACACATTAAAGTTTGACCAATGTGCATGTCCATTGCGTTGGTTAACTCGTCTCTGAGAAATGAAAATCACCCTAAATAGTGCTGCACCTTTACTAACAAGCGTTATTTTTGCATCTCATTAGCTTTCAGGATACCCGTTAAAATGAAGAAAAATAACATCCATTCTCAATTACGGTAACTATCGTTATAGCACAAATTTAATGCACTTCTGAGGATCAGAAAAGTGAAGGCTGTTTATAAAACCAGCAATGCTAAGGTATCCATCAGAAAATAAGGTGTATGTGATCTAAGTTTGGGAGCTTATTGGATAAAGCAGCACAGGAATATAAAGTCAGAGCTGTCACCCTGAAATGGACAAAATTTGTGGTATTTGGGGATTGTAGACCAAAAATAGCATTATAAAATATACATATGTTTTCTTTCTAAGTGAAGTCTACCAAAAAATGATCCTAAAAAAACTGTGAGACTGACCACAAATGAGAGTGGACATGTCTGTAATGTATCTTCTGCCTGTATTTTAGGGCACCTTAAGGCTGACATCTAAGTGTGCAACTGTATAAAAATAAAGATATAGAAGAAGCAGAGGTCCCAAAATGGGGCCGTCGTGCCCATAATGGCCCGTGCCTCCAGGGGGTACTTAACGTGCCTTCCTTTCCTTCCCCCCACCACGAGGCTTGGTGGATTTGCGCGCGAATCAACAAGGGGAGGGGCTAATGGGGCGGGCTATTTAAACCCTGCGCTCGCAAAAGCTACTCACTGACTCTGTTTTCTTCTCTCCCTGCAGGTACCTGTGAGCGTGTCTCCCGATAGCAGCATGGACCCCCGCAGCACGAGGCGCATCCAGGCTCAGGCAGCTGATCGCCGGACACAGCGCCCGGCGGCCCCACGGAAGCAGTGGCCAGAGCAGGAAGAGCTGCAGCCATCTCCCATCCGGAGAGGGAAGCAGGTGACCCAGCCTTGCTCCCAGCCCCCTCCCAGCTCCTCTCCCACCCGGAGAGGGAAGCAGGCGGCCCAGCCTCGCTCCCAGCCCCCTCCCAGCTCCTCTCCCATCCGGAGAGGGAAGCAGGCGGCCCAGCCTCGCTCCCAGCCCCCTCCCAGCTCCTCTCCCATCCGGAGAGGGAAGCAGACGGCCCAGCCTCGCTCCCAGCCCCCTCACAGCTCCTCTCCCATCCGGAGAGGGAAGCAGACGGCCCAGCCTCGCTCCCAGCCCCCTCACAGCTCCTCTCCCAGCCGGAGAAGAAGGGAATCAGCCCGGCAGGCTGGCTCCGCCCCCCAGCCTCACTCCCGTGCCTGCTCGCAGCAGAGCAGGGAAGGGAGGGCTGTTCTACCCCCCTCATGGGAGAGGACTTTAGCCATCACCCTGCAGCTCCAGTCCCCGCTCCCCCTGCTGGCATGGCCCCCCCCATCCCTGCAAAAACGGCCCCTCCAGCCCCCAGCCACCCTCCCCCTGCAGCTGTTAGCCACGCTCCCACTGCTGGCCTGCCCCCCCCTTCCGCTGCACAGCACATCGCTAGGGGGGTGTAAGTAAACCACGCAGTAGGCACACTAGGCCGTTAAGAAGAAGCAGAGGTCCCAAAATGGGGCCGTCGCGCCCATAATGGCCCGTGCCTCCAGGGGGTACTTAACGTGCCTTCCTTTCCTTCCCCCCACCACGAGGCTTGGTGGATTTGCGCGCGAATCAACAAGGGGAGGGGCTAATGGGGCGGGCTATTTAAACCCTGCGCTCGCAAAAGCTACTCACTGACTCTGTTTTCCCACCCACCCATCCCATTGAGAATGTAATGTTGTGTTGTGTATAACCATATTTTATGAATCTGTTAGCAGATCCATCGTTACAGCTTTGGCGGAACGCGGAACTGTCAGGCCAGTCATCGTAGGGACACCGTGAATTCCCGAAGTACAATAGGAGGAGTTAGGGAGGAGTTACATGATGCACAGATTATAATGAGATGTATCATATTCTGTGTGTACAATAGGAGGAATTAGGGAGGAGTTACATGATGCACAGATTATAATGAGATGTAATATATGCTGTGTGTACAATAGGAGGAGTTAGGGAGGAGTTACATGATGCACAGATTATACGCCGCTTGCCTCTTCTGACGACATTCGACGTCACGTGTCGTTGTGAGAAAAATCAACCTCCTATTCTCAATTTCACTTAGTTCAGTGGGTTATCGGATGCATAAACCATGTCGTTATTAGACAACACAATTTAATACCCGCTTACACTTCTGAGGTATCAGATAAAGTGAAGGTCGTGGTTATTAAAAGCCAGCAATGCTAAGGGCTTCCATCAGAAAAATAAGGTGTATGCTGATGCTGATCTCAGTTTGGGAGCTTATAGGATAATCATTATAAGCCAGCACAGGAATATAAATAGTCACGAGCTGTCACCCTGAAATGTAAAGTACGGACAACATTTGTCACAGCACGGGTATTTGGGATTCGAAGTGTAGAGTAGACCAAAAATAGCATTAAAAAGTATACTATGTTTTCTTTTGATTCTAAGTGAAGGTCATACCAAAAAATGATCCTTAGCAAATATAAAAACTGTGAGCTGATGCACAAATGAGAGTGGACATGTCGTGAATGCTATCTTCTGCATGTATTTAGGGCACGGCACCTTAACTTTCCTAAGGCTGACACCATACTAAGTGGTGCCACTGTATTAAAAATCAAAGATAATAGAAGAAGCCGAGGTCCCCACAAAGGGGCGGCCGTAGCTTGCCTCATACACTGGACCCGTTAGGCATCCCAGGGCTGTGTGTACTTACACCGTGCCTTCCTTACTTCCCCCCACACCACGAAGGCGAGCGTGGATTTGCGCCTGGCGAAGTGTATTGAACAAGGTGGAACGGGGCTAAGCTTGTATAATGGACGCGGGCCTATATTTTGGGGTATTATTATTTAACCCTGGGCCGCAAAAGACACTCACTGCATACTGTTTTTCTTTCATTCTCCCATGCATGCTTGGTACCTTGTGAGACCGTGTCTCCCGGATAGCAGCATGGCACCCCGCAAGCACGAGCTGCGCCACGTATCTCACAGGTATCAGAGGCATGCCTAAAGCAGGTCCCGCAGACACACGCGACCCCGGCGGAGACCTCCACGCCCGACGGACAAGCATGTGGCCGAGCAAGCAGACACCAGAGCCAGGAAGAGCTGCCAGCCTGGTATCTCCCATTCCGAAAGATGAGGGAGAAGACAGGGTGAGCCACAGCCGGGCTCCACAGCCCGACCCCGCCCAGCATCCTCTCCCACCGCGAGGAGTGAGGAAGCAGGCCTGCGGCCCAGCCCCTCGCTCCTCAGCCCCCCGCCAAGCTCTTCTTCTCCCATCGTAGAGGGAAGCAGACGGCCACCAGCCTCGCTGCCCCACCCCAAAGCCCCTCCCAGCTCCTACTCCCATCCGGGAGGGAAAGCAGACGGCCCAAGCCTCGACTCCCAGCCCCCGAACCTCAGTACAGCTCCTCTCCCATCCGGGACCGAGGGAACGCAGACGCGCCACCCACGACTAATGCCTCGCCCTCCCAGCCCACTCACAGCATCCTTTACAGCGGATGATAGAAGAACGGGAATCAGCTAGCAGGCTTGACTATTCCGACCCCCCAGCCTCAATCCCGTGCTTCTGCTACGCCCGCGCAGACGAGTAGAGGGAAGGTGAAAAGTCGTAAGGGGCCTTATTTTTTGGGGCGGTCTAGTCCCCCTCATCGGGGAGGGATGACGGACGAGACTTTAGCCATCACCATTGCAGCTTCGCAGTTCCTCGTACGTCCGGGCCTTAGATGCTGGCTCATTTGAGCCCCCCCCCCACAATCCGCTGGCAAAAAAACGTGGCCCCTCCAGCCCCCAGCCGACCATCCCCCCACTTGTCAGATGCTAGTCCACGACTCCCAGACTGCTTGGGCTCTGCCTCCTCCGCCCTTTCATCGTCCTCTTTTTCCGAGTTATGCACCACAGCCACATCACCCCCGATGCGTATACATAAACCACCCACCCTAGCTGACATGGACCCCCCCACCAGGGCGGCCAGAGTCCAATGCCACCTAAAAAGCCGGCAGAGGCCACCCCCGCGCTCTCCTGGCGCCTTACCCCCAAGCACCTTACCCCCAAGCACTGGCCTTACCCCCAAGCGCTTTACCCCATAGCGCTTTACCCCAAGCGCTTTACCCCCAGATCGCCGTTACCCCAAAGAGCCTTACCACAAGCGAGCCTAAGGCCCTCTAAGCGATTTACCCCCAGCGCTTTACCACCAAGCGCATCGTACCCATCCAGAGACGCTTTCTACCCCAAGCGCCTCTTACGCCACGAGTCCCAAGCCCCACCCACGTAAGCACCGGCAAAATCACACGCACTACTGCCCATGACGCAGGATGGCACCTGCCCCTACAGGACCGACCAATACCCACCGGCGCCCCAGCGCAGAAGGCACCCACACACCGATTGCACCAGTGTATTGCCGTGATTGTCGTATTTGGCGTTGTATTTTTGCACCTGCGTGCACAGACTGCCCTGGCGACGCGGCACTGCTGGATACATCACACGGCGCGGGCTCCGCGTTTTACTTGCCCCTGCTCAGGGGCGGGGTGACCACCCAGCTGACCCGGGGACACTCCCCGGTGGATGCTCCCGGCACCAATGGCAGCTGGGTAAGCGTCGCCGATCGGGTGAACGGGTGGGAGCTAGTGGAACAGGTAGCCCAGTGTGCCTAGCTGCAGGACTTGCCCAAAAAAGAATCCCAGGCAACGATCAACCAGGTGCCCAAAGCGCCGCAGGATCAGGTGGGCATGAAAATGCAGCATTGGAATTTGGTAATGAGGATGATGTTGATGGGGACTTTAAGTGTTATGGGGGGGGTCGGTTTAAGTTGAGGTAAGGGTCGGACCTGTGAGTCACAGGTCTAGTCAGAGAGTAGGGCAGGAATTGAATGAGCCAAGAGTGAGGACTACGATGTATGGAGGCCAAGACAGGCCGGCAGCGTAGCCCCAACGGCAGACCAGCGACGAGGATACCCCAGCGGTAAAGCTAAAGCCGAGTAAGGAAACCGGTAGCAGGCATTAGAAAGGCGCATAGAGGTCAGCGGCACAGGAGTCAGGTAGTAGAAAGCAAGGAACAGCAAAGGTGTGCAAAGTAAAAGGTCGCGCGTTCCACCAAAGTGGAGAGAGGATTCGGTTTTGCCCAGTATGAAAAACTAGCCCCCTGGTAACAAACCTGCTACTAAGGAGAACACAGAACGAGCATAGGTAAACAGGAGAGTATGTGGATATGTTGTCAAGCTGTCTGTAAAGGAGGCAGAGCAGAGAGGCAACGGCGCGCGGGGGCGGGCCGAGACAAGGGCAGAGATAGGTGCAGGAGTGAGGAGTTGTAGAGTAGACGCAAAACTGCGGTTATGGGTTTCATTGTGGTTCAGGGACTGTTTCCTTCAAAAAACATCCAAGGAATTGCTAATGTAGATGAGATACATGAGGTGATACAGAACAACATGACGAACACGAGGGGTCAGGCGTGTGGCGGGGGATTATGACGAGCAGTTCAGGCATAGGGTGGAGGGGGATACACGGTTGAGTTTGGGGATGATGGACTATGGAATGTGGATGAAGGTAGTGGGACGCGGGTAAGCAGGGGGGCGACGCCACCTTCCCAGGGGTCCAGGCGATCGGCCTGGGAGGGATTCAACAAGCAGGGGCAATAAAAGGGAGTGTTGGAGATAATTAATGATAAACACTGCAAGCTGTGGGGGCGGGTTTTGCAAGTTTAGCATGTGTGGTAGCCGGTGCGGGGGTAGCCACCCCGTCAAGAAGGCTTCAAAAGCCGGGAACCCGGAGCCGGGGAGAGGGGAAGGCGCTAACACACGGTCGGCCTTAGCGGTTGTGGGCCAGTTGGGATAAGGGTACCCAGCACGGGAGAAGGTGGGTTTTCTTGAGAGGAGGTGGTTAGAAGGGGGGTTTTCACACACCAGTGGGGGGGTGAGTTTAAAGGGGGATTAAAATTGGGACGATGGTGGGCCCTTCACATCCCCCCCATTGCTCAGTTAATGATTTCCCCGGGTGCAAAAAAAAAAAAAAAAAAATTATATAATTTATCAGGAATTAAGACATATGGGAGGGGGGAGCACTATGGGTAAAATTTGACATAGAGGCCAAGCCTTTTCGGCTGTACTTTGGGCCCCCAAACAGTTCGAGGGCACAAATCGAATGCTCAAAGGGGTACATTAGGGGCCGGCAGGGCGTTTTGTAATTAGAATAATCTAACATGTTTTCTGTCTTCAAAGCGGGGGGCCCCTCGATATTTTATTAATAAACGGCGTAGGCTTTGCACGCGATGTCAGCAGTCAGGGGTTTAGGGTCACAGCTTGGGCGTTGTGGGTGTGAGCCCAGTAAGTGGCTTACTGGGTCCTCCGGGGTGGGAAGCGGTAGTCACTGTAGGCCAAGTATCGTAGGGACACCGTGAGATACCCAGAAATTGGGCTCACCCATGTGCGGATGGGACCGCCAGGGATAACGGTTCCCTGAAAGATGTGCGGGTCTGGAGGCGCCGACGCAGGCGGTCGGTCGCTGTACCCCTGACTGGACCCAACTTAGGCAGGGGCTCTATCATATGCGTGGTAGGGGGACTAGGAGCGTGGAGAGTGCTCTCGCGAGGAGAGTGTCTCTCCCAGTAACGGTAGACGGGGGCCGTGGAGAGTGTCTCTCGTGGCGGAGAGTGTCTATCCTGGTGGTGACGGTAGATGGGCGGGTGGAGGAGGGCTCCCCCGCCGGAAAATACCGAGAATAGGGATGACAAAGGACTAAGATTATGGACGACAGTTATTTGCAGGTATTGTTAAAAACAAAATAAGAGCTGTGCTGCGTGACCATTTTTACTCCACAAAACGTGTGTCGCTCAGTTGTTAGGAGAGGGGGCGTAAGTAAACCAGCGCGTAGGCACCACTAGGCCGTTAAGAAGAAGCAGAGGTCCCAAAAATGGGGGCCGTTCTGCGCATAATTGGCCCGTGCCTCCAGGAGTGCACTGGTACATTAACGTGCCTTCCTTCCTTCCCCCCACCACGAGGCTTGGTGGATTTTGGCGCGCGAATAACAAGGGGAGGGGCTAATGGGGCGGGGCATTTAAACCTGCACGTAGCAAAAGCTACTCACTGGACTCTGTTTTCCCACCCACCCCTCCCATTGAGAATGTAATGTTGTGTTGTGTATAAACCATATTTTATGAATCTGTTAGCAGATCCAGCGTTACAGCTTTGGGAACGGAGAACTGTCAGGCCAGTACATCGTAGGGACACCGTGAATACACCACGAAATGGGGCTACACCCGATGCGGATGGGCCGCCAGGTAAACGGTTCCCCTGAAAAGATTGTGCGGGGCTGGATGGCGCCGACGCAGGCGGTCGGTCGCTGTACCCCTGGCACCAATCTTAGGAAGCTGGGCTCTATCCTATGCGGGTAGGCCAGGCGGCTCTGATAAGGGGGACCTAGGGGCGTGGAGAGTGTCTCGTCGGGGGAAGAGTGTACATCTCCCCGTAACGGTAGACGGGGGCCGTGGAGAGGGTCTTTCGCGGGGAGAGGTGTCCTCTCCTGGTGGACGGTAGATTAGGGCGGGTGGAGGAGGGCTCCCCGCCGGAACATACCGAGAATAGGGATGACAAAGGACTAAGATTAGGGCTGACAGTTATTTGCAGGTATTGTTAAACAATAAAGCTGTGACCATTTTTACTTCCACAAAACTGTGTCGTCTCAGTTTGTTAGGGGGGCGTAAGTAAACCACGCAGTAGGCACACTAGGCCGTTAATGGGTCGAGATGGCTGACAGCGGGGGACATCCATGTCAGGTTTCCTGTGTCCGGTGGAGGCCCTGGGCCCTGGCAAAACTCTTAGCAAAACTCTTAGCCGGCCTTTATGTGTCTATTTGCAAAGCAAAACAGATACAAAAAGCATCATTTGTATTTTTCTCCTCTGTGTCAATGCATCAAGGTCTTTTTTCCCATTTTACTCCATGTGCATCAGTTTTGGATTTGAGGAGATAGGGAGGAGTTAGATGGTGCACAGATTGTAATGAGATGTATCATATTCTGTGTGTACAATAGGAGGAGTGAGGGGAAGTTACATGATGCACAGATTATAATGAGATGTATCATCATTCGGTGTACAATAGGAGGGTGGGAGGAGTTACATGATGCACAGATTATAATGAGACATATATTCTGTGTGTACATAGGAGGAGTAGGAGGAGTTACATGATGCACCACGATTGATAAGATGGACATATATCTGTGGTACAATAGGAGGAGTTACATGATGCACCAGATTGTAATGAGATGTATCATATTCTGTGTACAATAGGAGGAGTGGAGTTACATGATGCACAGATTATAATGAGATGTATCATATTCTGTGTGTACAATAGGAGGAGTTAGGGAGGCAGGTTCATGATGCACAGTATAATGGAGATGTATCATATTTCTGTTGGTACAATAGAGGAAGTAGGGAGGAGTTACATGATGCACAGATTATAATGAGATGTATCATATGTGTGTGTGTACCAAGGAGGGTTAGGGAGGAGTTATATGATGCACAGATTATAATGGGATGATATATTTGTGTGTACAATAGGAGGATTATAGGAGGGTTACATGTGCACAGTATATATGAGGATGTAAATATTCTGTGTGTACAATAGGAGGAAGCGAATAGGGAGGAGTTACATGAGCACAGATTATAATGCAGATGTATACATACTGTGTGTACAATAGGAGGAGTTAGGGAGGAGTTACATGATGCACAGGATTATAATGAGATGTATCATATTCTGTGTGTACAATAGAGGAGTGTTAGGGAGCGAGTTACATGAATGACACAGTTATAATGGATGTATCATATTCTGTGGNGTGTACAATAGGAGGAGTTAGGGAGGAGTTACATGATGCACAGGTTAGAAAGAAAAGCCCAGAGGCTCTAGTTCAAGGGGCAGCATGACTTCTGCCGAGGGGGGTGGAGGTTAAGGGTTAGATTTGATTGGGGGAAGAAGAGGAGGAGGAGGAGTAAAGGAAGGGTATATAGGCGGGCCCAAAAGTTGTGCCTACCTCTTCGTCAACCAGACCAGTTTGAAGTACCACCCTCACTCTCTGTTTTTCAAGAGTTTTGGTTTCAAGTTTGCGGTTCCAGCATGTTGGGAAAGTTAAGATGGGTTGGGACCAAGGAAACGTTTGCTCCTTGTGGGAGGTCTAAGGCAGCGGGGCGCAAATTGGGGGGCGCTTGATTGTCTGGGGGGCGTGCGGGTGTTACAGAGGCCCCGTGCTTCCCAAAGGCATTTTAAATAAATGCCGGGGATCACGTGCGGCCTCTGTAACTGGTTCCAATGACGCGTCTCCATTTCAACTGGCTATGGCAACGCGACATCACACGACCCCGCAACGTCATTTGACGCCGGGGCCGTGTGGGAGGGGGAGGGCAGGCGCGAGCCGGAGGGGAGATGAGAAAGGGGGGTGCATGAAGATACGTTTGCGCACCCCTGGTCTAAGGTACCTCGCAAATTGTTGGTTATGGATCTGGAAACCTGTGTCCTTCCAGTGGTGTGTTGTAATTTGGGACCAAATTGCCTGGGCTCCTGTTGGCATATAGAAGAACAAGCTGTGGGTATCCCCCCGGACTTTATGTTCTTGTGGGTGGGGCAATTTAGATGAGTACCCCTAGTTTGGTCAGATGTTGTTTTTATAAATAAAGCTGCAACCAATTTCTATCATGGTATTGTTTGTGTATTATTTATGGGTGCTATGTTATTGATTGCTGTGATGGTCTGTCACGGAGCCAAACCCCAACCCTAAACTCGAGGTATGGGGAAGTCATGAGATGTATCATATTCTGTGTGTACAGTTTGTATTACAGTACACAGCTTGGGGCAGAAAGGAATCCCAATGCATCAAAGCAAACGTGTATGTGTGCGGATGCACAGACCCTATACATTTTGTGCAGGGCCCGCAGGTGTTGGCAGATGGAAAGCTTCTTTTTTTTTTTTTTTTAACAAATTATTAAGGATTTCTTTGAAAGTTTCAATCCCCCTAAAATTAAGACGTTCACCAATTTACTTCCTGTTCCAAAAGAAATATGTTTCTATTTTCTGCGGGTCCCACCTAATTTTAATTTTGGACATTGTTATCGCCCTTTATCTTTTTTGCTAATGATGGCAGCAGAATTACTTGAAATAAAACATCTAAAGGGAATAAGTGTGAATCCACAATGCACCAGTATAACAGCTTACACACAGTCGTATTACAAAATAAAATAAGGTAAATGTCGTAACAGTCCTCCCCAAGGCATCTAGTTACTACAAAGACATTGAATATAATGTTTATTTGTTTAATTAATATACTCTATCATCTTTCCCTAACTGAGTCTCACTTTTGTACCCCGTTTTATAAAACGTATTAAATAAATAAATACTAAGTAAAAATAAAATATGTAAAAAAATACTTACTGTATACACGTCTGATTACTTAAAATGGTGTCAATCACCTACATTTAATTTATTAAAACATGCCACTGCTGTTAAATCCCTTTGATATAAGTAAGGATCCACCCTTTCAATGAGAAATAGACAGTGGACAAAATGAGAAAGTAGAAACTGGTCGGCTTTGCTTGTATCCCAATATGATGGTACTGAGTACCACTACTTTTTTTATTTTATAAACCAAGAGTACCATTACTTGTTTTATTTTCTCCCAGCTCCCCTTTCTTTTTAACTGAAAATGGGTATGTTTTCAAAGTAGTAATAGAAGTATAGTCCTATTATTTAACAAGTCCTGGAACAGAACTGTTCCTTTTGCTTGTCCCCTGGACAGGAGTAACAGTGAAAGGACGAGAGGTAACAAGCTACAGCAGCACAGAGCACAGATAGACCTTACCTTCTGCTCACTCAGCTGTAGCACTGACCTGTTGCAAAGCCTCAGTATCTTCTATCTGTCAGGATGTGAATCTTCCTCCCAATAAACATTTAATTGTAACCTCTGTGTCTGTGGCAAAGGGAGAGGGGGCTAATAAGACAGAATTCTGCATGCTTTCCATCAATGTTTTTATCTCCCATTACACACCTCACTTTGCCGGTCGAAATCAAGAGAGATATCTGTGATGTGACTTGCAGGACGATCTGTTTGCTCGTCTCTCTGGTAGCACGGGGCTGTTTAACATGTTCTCTTTGCCTGCAGGTAACAAAGAGAGATATCAGAAAAAGACTCCATATGGAAAAGAGATAGAGGGGGGAGGGGGAAGAGCCTGGGAAGTCTCTATGTTAAATCGCAGGAGAGGGCAGTGCCCAGGCAATATACTGTTGTGTGAAAAAGAAAGTACACCCTCTTTGAATTCCATGGTTTTACATATCAGGACATAATAACAATCATCTGTTCCTTAGCAGGTCTTAAAATTAGGTAAATACAACCTCAGATGAACAGCAACACATGACATATTACACAGTGTCATGATTTATTTAACAAAAATAAAGCCAAAATGGAGAAGCTATGTGTGAAAAACTAAGAATACCCGTACTGCTTCCATAGGAACTAAGATGCTAAGTAGCAGACAGGTGCTGCTAATCAAATGCCCTTGATTAATTGACCATCAGCAAGTGTGACCACATCCATAAAAGCCGAAGTTTTAGCAGTTTGCTGGTCTGGAGCATTCAGGTGTGTGTTAACACAATGAAAAGGAGGAAAGACATCAGCAATGATCTTAGAGAAGCAATTGTTGCTACCCATAAATCTGATAAGGCAATTTCCAAACAATTTAAAGTCCATTATTCTACAATGAGAAAGATTATTCAAAAGTGGAAAACATTCAAGACAGTTGCCAATCTTCCCAGGAGTGGACATCCCAGCAAATTCACCCCAAGGTCAGACCGTTCAATGCTCAGAGAAATTGCAAAAAACCCAAGAGTTACATCTCAGACTCTACAGGCCTCAGTTAGCATGTTAAATGTCAAAGTTCATGACAGTACAATTAGAAAAAGACTGAACAAGTATGGTGTGTTTGGAAGGGTTGCCAGGAGAAAGCCTCTTCTCTCTAAAAAGAACATGGCAGCACGGCTTAGGTTTGCAAAGTTGCATCTGAACAAACCACAAGACTTCTGGAACAATGTCCTTAGGACAGACGAGACCAAAGTGGAGATGTTTGGCCCTACTGCACAGCGCCATGTTTGGCGAAAACCAAACACAGCATATCAGCACAAACACTGCATACCAACTGTCAAGCACGGTGGTGGAGGGGTGATGATTTGGGCTTGTTTTGAAGCCACAGAGTCGACCATGAACCATGAACTCCTCTGTATATCAAAGTATTCTAGAGTCAAATGTGAGGCCATCTGTCCGACAGCTAATGCTTGGCCGAAATTGAGTCATACAACAGGACAATGATCCCAAGCCCACCAGCAAATCTACAAAAGAATGGCTGAAAAAGAAAAGAATCAAGGTGTTGCAATGGCCCAGTCAAAGTCCAGACCTCAACCCGATTGAAATGCAGTGGCTGGAGCTTAAGAGAGTTGTGCATAAACAAATGCCCAAAAACTTCAATGAACTGAAGCAACGTTGTAAAGAAGAGTGGGCCAAAATTCCTCCACAACGATGTGAGAGACTGATAAAGTCATACAGAAAATGATTATTTCAAGTTATTGCTGCTAAAGGTGGTTCTACAAGCTATTGAATCATAAGGTATACTTCGATTTTCACACATGGCTTCTCCATTTTGGCTTTATTTTTGTTAAATAAATCATGACGGTGTAATATGTCATGTGTTGTTGTTCATCTGAGGTTGTATTTATCTAATTTTAAGATCTGCTAAGGAACGGATGATTGTTATTATGTCCTGATATGTAAAACCATAGAATTCAATGAGGGTGTACTTTCTTTTTCACACAACTGTACATATACACTGTTATACACCATGTTCATAAAAAGTCTCTCATGCCCTAGGATCTACTGAAAAGACGTGCACGTCCATTTTCAGAGCTCCTAGACCTTCTTATTAAAAGTTTTAATAAAAGTTACTTCGAATAATGCTTAGGTTCATTTTCAATGTGGAAATTGTACCGAAGCTGGACTTAGAAATAATTTTACTCTCGCAACCTTATACATAGTTGGAGATACCACACACCCCTATACCGGGTCCGGGGGTTTGAGCATATACCGTGGGGGACTCCCCCTAATCCAGGGACCCTGACTATACCAGGGATACACAAATCCCTATGCCCCTTTTTACCTCTCATCTGTGGTGTCCCGCAAGGCTCTGTTCTGGGGCCCCTACTCTTCTCAATGTTCATCAATGATCTTCCCACAGCTTGTAAGGAAGCCTCAATACACATGTATGCAGACGACACAATCCTATATGCACACAGCCATAGCCTCTCTGACCTTCAACACATACTTCAGTCTGACTTTTTGAGATTCGAAAAATGGATTTCCCAAAACAAACTGTTTTTAAACACTGACAAGACTGTAACAATGGTATTTGGGACCAAGACTAAATTTTTAAAGCTTCCAGCGACTGAGCTCCAAATTAAAACCAACACTAACACCACCCTAACTCCTGTCACTAGTTTTAAATACCTGGGCATATGGTTTGACTCGCACTTAACATTCGGGATGCACATTGATACCCTAACAACCAAGACCTATGCCAAACTAGGGGTACTTTACAGGAACAAATCCTCCCTAAGTCTCCTGGTCAGAAAGCGTATCGCACAGCAGATGCTAATGCCTATTATTGACTATGGAGTCATAGTATATGGCTGGGCACCTCAAACCCACCTTAGCAAACTTGACACCCTCTACAATTCAATTTGTCGTTTTGTTCTCCAATGCAACTATAACACACATCACTGCGAAATGCTCAAAGAACTAGATTGGTCATCACTCGAGTCTAGGCGCAAAGTTCACCTTTCCTGTCTTACCTTCAAATTCTTTATGGGCAAGCTACCCAACTACCTGAACAAGCTCCTCACCCCTACCACATGCAGCACTTATCACCTGAGATCAGACTCCAAAAGACTGTTCATGGTCCCAAGGCTTACCGTGCACCCCAAAACTGGAACAACCTACCAGAGTCTCTCACATCCACCACCAGTTTAAGTTCTTTCAAATCTAAGGCTGTCATACATTTTAATCTGGTCTTTAACTGTTTCATACGCCCATAATATATTATCTTTAACTGTGCATGCAATGTCTTGTATATAATGTATACCCTGCTCATTTATGTAACTGTATTTGTAACCATGTATTATTTATCTTAACTCTGTACCCAGGACATACTTGAAAACGAGAGGTAACTCTCAATGTATTACTTCCTGGTAAAATATTTTATAAATAAATAAATAAATCTGTGCTGAAGCAGGGACTCCTGGTGATGAGCTGCAAGAACGTTTTCAGGGTAGGATTTTGACCGGAGCATTGTGCTTGAAAGTATCCTAGAATCTGACCTGATTCCCGGCTACCTTTTTGGGGTACCCAGTAACAGTGGAACCCTGCTACATAGCCACAACCTGAAAATGGAAACAAATGTTATATCTATGGCGCTGGGTACATAACACAGAAAAAGATGTAAATGTCATACAACCAGTATGGTGATGAACTCCTCTGGTGCTCTTCCAATGAATGCAGCAGTTCATGCAAAAAAGATAAAGACAAACATAGCGTAATACAATCACTAACAATACATACTAGACAGACTACAGCATTAAAAAACAAACATGTGCTGAGACACAAGACAGATGAGAAATGTCACATTTAATAAAACAGCATTTAAAAATGAAGGTCACGTCTGCACAGCAGCCTCAGGTGAAATGCCCGCTTACCAGACATACACTGATCACAATCAGTGGATAAATCTGAGAGTATCCCCTCTCATGTGAACCACACCGCGTGTGCTGGCATCTGGCTGGAGCTCAGGGAGGATCCCTTGCCGTCTGTGACGTCACGAACCTCCGCTCCCCACGTGTACCGGCTGGTGGGTGTTTTGAATGCCGCCAAGATTTCCTCAGGATGCACGTCAGGACCCACTGCCGGTTGCTCTGATGTGTTGGGGGATCAGTGCACCAACCGCCACAACCGGAGACCGCAGGCAAGGCTTCAGATCAGGCTCAATGGCGCAGCAGGTATGGAGGCAACAACTGCACCGACGAAGACCACCCTACGCGTTTCGGAAGACTGCGCTTCCTTCCTCAGGGGTAAAAAAGTAGTTCCTATGCCTTGCAGAGTCCGCATCTAAATAGTCCCGGTTTAAAGGTACATGGACCCAATACATAGATTGCACATGCGCAGTAGCTCAAGGCTAGGATGCTTGGTCTCAGCAACACTGACAAAACATAAACTGACATATAACACATATATTATCACTAAACAATGATTAGAATAATATGTAAATGCTAACACTGATGAACATCCTTCTACAGTTCCTAAAAATAAAACAAAAAAACAAAAATCAAAAGTTATATATGGTTATGCATGACATGGACACATGGCAATGATGCACAATAACACTTAACCCCTTGTGGGATAAGGGACCCATTTGTTCTCTAAGAACTGTATAATAGAGAATAAAATGGTCCACTAAGAGTCATATTAAACTCTATATCAAGCGCATTGATATTATATCATATATTGGACAGTGTGCAAAGGGGGCTGACATATGAGAACATTCATATATATAAATGAACTGCCTGCTATAACTACACTGACCTTCAAGTGGCTTCCAAGCGGGACGAAATGTATATTCCAAAATTAAAGAATAAAAAGAAAGGTTACTACTATACATATAAAGACCATAAGGAAGTGTTATGTGATTTATATTCATAAACAATATAGACTTACAATGTGCGTTATATATACTGTACATAACGTGATTTATACAGGGAAAATCATATAATACTAAATAATCGTATTACCCATAGAGATTTACTACACTCTATTATGTGCTGGCCAAAAAAGGAATTATTTATTAACCAAAAATGCTTTGAGGTCAAATTCGATGTTCAGGCCCATAGGGGTCAGGGTCTTGAGCTCGTATATCCAAACCGACTCTTTTCTCCCTAGGAGACTATTGATATTGCCCCCTCGCCAATTGGGTGTTAGTGCCTCTATAGCCACACATTTCAGTCCCGTAGGGTCTCTATTGTGTACTTGGAGAAAGTGATTCGATACATTGTGCGTGATTAGACCTTTCTTAATATTGTACACATGCTCGTACAAGCGGCGTTTAATAGGCCTAGTGGTCATTCCCACATACTGCAGACCGCAGGGACATTCCAACAGATAAATTACATTTGTGGTATTGCAGTTAATGTGGTGTTTGATATTATAGATCTTGGATGTAACTTTGGAGGTAAATTTCGTTCTTTTGATACTATACTTACATGCTGTGCATGTGTTGCAAATGAAATAACCATTGAGGCCGAAATTGCTAGAAGTTTTATTGCTACGTAGCAGGGGACAACTGGGTGCTAGACTGCGTCCGAGATATGGAGCTTTGGTAAACACTATGCTTGGCCTCTTCGGTAATATAGTAGACAAGTCCCTGTCCTTCAAAAGTATAGGCCAGTGTTTATTTAGAATTTTTTTAATATTTGGGGCCATTGAATTATACTGTGTAATAAAGGATAATTTTGGACCTGTGTTGTTTTTCTTTTTATATTCAAGCAATGTGTCCCTGTCTAGCAATTCGACCTCAGATAAAGTCTGTTCTAATCGATTTAACGAATAATTACGATTAACAAATTTTTCTTTTAGCTCTTGTGCTTGTGTGTGGAATGTGCTTATTTTGGAACTATTTAGTTTCAACCTTATAAATTGACCCTTGGGTATGTTATTGATCCACGCAGGGTTTTGATGGCTGCTTGCGTGCAAATAATTGTTAGCCTGTACAGTTTTAAAAAAAGTTTTGGTGTGCATGCTGTTGTTCTCTATATATATACATAAATCAAGGAACTCAATAGACGTGTTACTGGATGTGAACGTGAATTTAAGATTGAGTGAATTATTGTTCATATAATCTTGAAATAAAATTAAATCTGAAGGAGTGCCTGACCAAATAAAAAAGATGTCATCGATGTAGCGCCGCCATAGGATCAAGTTCGCTCCATAGGGACAGCTGTTCCAGATGCATTTATTTTCCCAGCTGCCCATAAATAAATTGGCATAACTAGGAGCGAACTTCGTACCCATGGCGGTGCCACATGTCTGTAAAAAATAAGATCCATTAAAATTAAAAAAATTATGTGATAAAATGAATTTAATACCCGTGACTAAAAAAGACTTGAGTGAGGGGGACATAGAGGGATCACCATCTAATACCTGGCCGACAGCCTCACAACCCTGAACGTGGTCAATAACAGTATACAACTGTACAGGCTAACAATTATTTGCACGCAAGCAGCCATCACAACCCTGCGTGGATCAATAACATACCCAAGGGTCAATTTATAAGGTTGAAACGAAATAGTTCCAAAATAAGCACATTCCACACACAAGCACAAGAGCTAAAAGAAAAATTTGTTAATCGTAATTATTCGTTAAATCGATTAGAACAGACTTTATCTGAGGTCAAATTGCTAGACAGGGACACATTGCTTGAATATAAAAAGAAAAACAACACAGGTCCAAAATTATCCTTTATTACACAGTATAATTCAATGGCCCCAAATATTAAAAAAATTCTAAATAAACACTGGCCTATACTTTTGAAGGACAGGGACTTGTCTACTATATTACCGAAGAGGCCAAGCATAGTGTTTACCAAAGCTCCATATCTCGGACGCAGTCTAGCACCCAGTTGTCCCCTGCTACGTAGCAATAAAACTTCTAGCAATTTCGGCCTCAATGGTTATTTCATTTGCAACACATGCACAGCATGTAAGTATAGTATCAAAAGAACGAAATTTACCTCCAAAGTTACATCCAAGATCTATAATATCAAACACCACATTAACTGCAATACCACAAATGTAATTTATCTGTTGGAATGTCCCTGCGGTCTGCAGTATGTGGGAATGACCACTAGGCCTATTAAACGCCGCTTGTACGAGCATGTGTACAATATTAAGAAAGGTCTAATCACGCACAATGTATCGAATCACTTTCTCCAAGTACACAATAGAGACCCTACGGGACTGAAATGTGTGGCTATAGAGGCACTAACACCCAATTGGCGAGGGGGCAATATCAATAGTCTCCTAGGGAGAAAAGAGTCGGTTTGGATATACGAGCTCAAGACCCTGACCCCTATGGGCCTGAACATCGAATTTGACCTCAAAGCATTTTTGGTTAATAAATAATTCCTTTTTTGGCCAGCACATAATAGAGTGTAGTAAATCTCTATGGGTAATACGATTATTTAGTATTATATGATTTTCCCTGTATAAATCACGTTATGTACAGTATATATAACGCACATTGTAAGTCTATATTGTTTATGAATATAAATCACATAACACTTCCTTATGGTCTTTATATGTATAGTAGTAACCTTTCTTTTTATTCTTTAATTTTGGAATATACATTTCGTCCCGCTTGGAAGCCACTTGAAGGTCAGTGTAGTTATAGCAGGCAGTTCATTTATATATATGAATGTTCTCATATGTCAGCCCCCTTTGCACACTGTCCAATATATGATATAATATCAATGCGCTTGATATAGAGTTTAATATGACTCTTAGTGGACCATTTTATTCTCTATTATACAGTTCTTAGAGAACAAATGGGTCCCTTATCCCACAAGGGGTTAAGTGTTATTGTGCATCATTGCCATGTGTCCATGTCATGCATAACCATATATAACTTTTGATTTTTGTTTTTTTGTTTTATTTTTAGGAACTGTAGAAGGATGTTCATCAGTGTTAGCATTTACATATTATTCTAATCATTGTTTAGTGATAATATATGTGTTATATGTCAGTTTATGTTTTGTCAGTGTTGCTGAGACCAAGCATCCTAGCCTTGAGCTACTGCGCATGTGCAATCTATGTATTGGGTCCATGTACCTTTAAACCGGGACTATTTAGATGCGGACTCTGCAAGGCATAGGAACTACTTTTTTACCCCTGAGGAAGGAAGCGCAGTCTTCCGAAACGTGAAGGGTGGTCTTCGTCGGTGCAGTTGTTGCCTCCATACCTGCTGCGCCATTGAGCCTGATCTGAAGCCTTGCCTGCGGTCTCCGGTTGTGGCGGTTGGTGCACTGATCCCCCAACACATCAGAGCAACCGGCAGTGGGTCCTGACGTGCATCCTGAGGAAATCTTGGCGGCATTCAAAACACCCACCAGCCGGTACACGTGGGGAGCGGAGGTTCGTGACGTCACAGACGGCAAGGGATCCTCCCTGAGCTCCAGCCAGATGCCAGCACACGCGGTGTGGTTCACATGAGAGGGGATACTCTCAGATTTATCCACTAATTGTGATCAGTGTATGTCTGGTAAGCGGGCATTTCACCTGAGGCTGCTGTGAAGACGTGACCTTCATTTTTAAATGCTGTTTTATTAAATGTGACATTTCTCATCTGTCTTGTGTCTCAGCACATGTTTGTTTTTTAATGCTGTAGTCTGTCTAGTATGTATTGTTAGTGATTGTATTACGCTATGTTTGTCTTTATCTTTTTTGCATGAACTGCTGCATTCATTGGAAGAGCACCAGAGGAGTTCATCACCATACTGGTTGTATGACATTTACATCTTTTTCTGTGTTATGTACCCAGCGCCATAGATATAACATTTGTTTCCAGTATCCCATCTGACCCAGGGGGTCAGAGTTATATCACAGGCTGCGGGTTACACCATCCTAGATTAGCGCTACCTTTTTCTTTCTTTGTTCACAACCTGAAAATACTTCCTCTACAAAACTCACCCTGAATCTCTTGGCCTAGCAATCTTTGCTTGCTGGCACTCCTGGAAAGGCAAAAACGCAAAAATTCTTTATTGTCGCATATTTTCACACAATGCATAGCAGTACATACACAACAGCTAGGTCCAAGAGCTGAAACTCTAGGACCCCACTACTATACTGAGTTCTGGGGGTTTGGGCATATACCAGGGGACCCTGGAATGTGATTTCCCCCTGCCCGGTCTTACTGTTCTGGTCTGTGCTGAAGCAGGGATATCTGACAATGAGCTGCATACTGCTTCCTAGGGAGGATTTTGTCTGGTGGTCTGTGTCTTCATGTCCCGAGGCATCTGGTAGGATTCCTGAGTACATGTTTTGGGGTAACCAGCAAGTCTGGCCCCCTTCTACCCAAACACACACTGACAAAATGTTACCGTAAAATCATCCCTGAAACCCATGCCCTGTGAATCTCCGCTGGTTAGCACTCCTGGAACAGTAAAACACACACATATATCTTTATTGAAATACAGTGCACATGCCATAACTGGGTTGCAGAGCTGACACTTCAAACTCCCCAATAAGGCTCAGGGGCACCTAGCCGGGCATAATACCTTTATTATTGGCCTGGGTACCCTCTCACCGTCACACTCCGAGCTCCCAGAAATCATGGCACTGTGGTGGGCCCTCATGTACGCCTGGAGAGAGCGAACGATGAAATTGATATCTCCCAACTTCTCAAGGGCCAACTGCACCTTCCTTTTTTTCTGTCCATAGAGGGTGTTTTCAAGGAAACGTGTGAGTTCCCTAGCGGGGATGATTGGTTCATCCCCGGCCTCCTTCTGGCTGAGGAGATTGTTATCCCCGCCCTCCTCTGCGGGGACTAGCCTCCTCAGCTTGATCTTAATGGACTTCCCACTTGGTGTTTGAGCAGGAGAGTCCATTTCACCCTCAATAGTGGGACCTGAGGATGGTACTGATTGTGCCGTATTGGGGGCACGTTGGGGAGTGGCTGCAGGCACAGCAATAGAGGGTGTGGCATCCCGGGTTGTCACGGGAGACCAATGCTTTCAACACTAAAATACCCGGATCCTTTGATTGAGCAAAGCAAGAGATAAAATAAATTGCAATTTATTTACAGAATGAACATACACACGATTGTTTGCAAAAAACACTTGAAATATACTTACTGGGACGGGGCAAAACGAAATCTTCTATTTCCAAAACGAAATCTTTAGAAATAGAGTCTTTAAGCAAATTTCCCAGGAGCAGGAGTTTTGCGCAAATAAAGCCGAAAACAGTTTTTGGATAGGGGCACCTCTTGCAACCCATGTTTCTCCTCCGCAGCTGCTTACTACGTTCTACCGCCGTAGAATTGGTTCTGGATTCCTTAGTTCTTACGAACTCTTGACTTGGGTTACGATATTGCAAAGTTTAAAAATCTAGCTTAGATGAATCTGACTCCCGATCGGATGAAGGGATTTCTATGCAGTAAAAATCCCTATATGTAACCTCTGCAGCCAATCTCGTTCGTGGGAATAATATTCCTATCTATCCCAGTGTTGCCCTTACTTGGCCATTCCCTGAACCATGGGGGGGCTCCCTCTTTCCCCTGCTCTATCTCCAGACCCTCGTCCACTATAACCCCTGCAGGGTCTGGAGGGAGAGGTGTGTGGTCTGGCACCGGTTCAGCCACCAGCTGTTTAAGGTGGCTGGGTGATATACACAGGCCAGACAATGCCACCTGGTAATTACTCCTGTTTGTTTGGATTTAAAGGGAGGTGTCTCATATAAAAGCACCTCCCATTCCTCAGCCGTCCCTTGATTTGTTTTTCTAGTCCTCTCCCAGAAGAAGAAGTGTCACTCCTAGAAGAGGAAGGGCCACTTGCTGTCAACCCCGCACCACTAAGGGTGATTATAATGGGGGTAGGGTGTGCTTCAAGGTCAGCAGTGACCTCGGGGGCCAAGGTGGCATTATTCCTTTTCTTCCCTTTGATGGTAGCAGTATGTTTTGCCACAGCCACTGATGGTAGTGACTGGGAAGAAAAAGGTTTGGGGGCTGCCTTGGTGGTGGGAGCAGCAGCCTCCTTTGAGCTCCCAGGGGGGTCCTTTTTCTTTGAGGGCCCCGCTATGATGGGCTCAGCGGGGCACTGTAACACATGAGGTGTTCTGTGCTGAAGCATGTGAGGTGCTAGGTGCTGGCGCTAATGATTTTGATAGCCCCCGGGGGCAACTCTTGCGAGCATGCCCCAGCTCCTTGCATAAGAAGCACCGCACTTCCTCAGAGCTGTAAAACACTCTGTACAGTTCCCCCTCAAAGAGAACCCAAAGGATCCCTCAATGGTATCTGCGCCCTGAGGCAGCTGCAGCTGCCTCTGTTCTCTCTCTGCAACCCAGCGGTATTTCAATAATGGGGGACTTTAAGTCTCCCAGGGCCTGCAGGTGGGGGTGCAAAAGGTGATCTGGGATGAAGGGGGGCACATTGGATAGCATTACCCTTGTGCCCAGCCCTTCTAGGGGTTCTATTGGGACAAAGGTCCCCCCTATAGTGATGCCCCTCTGTATGATATTGTGGGTGGCAGCCAGCGTACGCAGAAACAGTACCGCATGGCCATACATGCGGCTGTCTGCCACCACATTACAGGGGCCCACTATATCAGGCACAGCCCTTAAATATTCCCTAATGCCATGGGACCCTGACATATATCACTGCACCCCATGCTTCCTGCTCAGCTGTACCCCAGCGGTGACAGTGGGGCTGGTAGCACTTCAACTGGACACCACCTGTGCCCATGATGTAGAAGGGGCCACAGGGTCATGGCGGGTGCTACTAGCAGGAGCAGAAGGGGTGCTTGATGCTGAGGTCCCTGGCTTCGGTACTGCAGGGATGTGACTGATTTTTTCGGTGGCCACTTTTTGTCCCTGTGGCTTCTTAGTACCCTTCCCCTTCATAACAAAACAACCAAAATGTAATGTGAAAGGAGAAGGGATTCTTGGGAGAGAGAGAACTGCTTAGTGTTGTTACAGTTCTGGCAGTGAGGGAGTTAACAGCTGGGTGTTGCTTGCAACAGTGTTTTTATAATGAGTCTTTTTTTTTTTTTTTTTTTCCCACTGCTTGTTTTCTCTCCCAGGTAAGAAAAAACAAATATTTAAGTAGTGTAAACTTTTTTCCCCACCCTAATAATAAACAGAGTGCAGAATAAACAAAATGTAATATATCATCTACCAATTAGATTGTAAGCTCCTCGAAGCAGGGACTCCTCTTCCTTAAAGCTGCAGTTCATGCAATATCCTGCATGTGTGGGTTTTTTTAATAAATCAGTTCTGTAGTTAGAAAAAATACTTTTAGCATTTTCTGTTTTAAAAAAAACAACTTTGAAAGACCAATTTTCTTGTATTCTATTTTAACAAGCATGCTTGTTCCTATAGCAACGATTTACATTCCCCATATTTAAAGATGTCGCCAAACTTTGCCGATCAATAGACGGAGAACGTATTTTTCCAGTTTTTTTTAGGTAAGTAGAGATTGCCCACATGAAACTACTGAAAAAAAAAACTAAAAAAAAAAAAAAACGGGAGCCTGAACTGCAGCTTTAATGTTACTTTTATGTCTGAAGCGCTTATTCCCATGACCTGTTATTTATATCATTTGTTATTTATATGATGGTCCCGTGTATTACTACTGTGAAGCGCTATGTACATTAATGGCGCTATATAAATAAAGACATACAATATACAATATATATCAAAATTGCAAGAGAAAAACGGACTGGTGGGGGAGGGGCTGGGGAGTGGGTTGGGGAGGGGCTGGGGACGGGCTGGGGAGTGGGTTGGGGAGGGGCTGGGGAGGGGATGGGGGAGGGGCTGAGGAGGGGGTGGGGGAGGGGCTGGGGAGTGGGTTGGGATATGTAACCCAGGAAAGTCAGCGTATCTGGGCTGTGTCTCTTCACTTCCTGGATGAAAACAAAAACGGATTTAAACTAAATAAAACCAACTGAAAAGTCCCAAATTGTAAATCAAAATGTGCCCTAAAGGTTTATAAACACTAATATAACAAAAAACACCACTTAAGATAGGGTTTTATGTGCTTTTGAAGGCGTTATGTGGGAGCTCAAAGCCCACACATCCTCTCCATGTGCTGCTTGTATTAAGTGTGGAGTTAGAACCAGATATATTTTTAAGCCTTATACAATCAGGTAATACGACATCTGGTTGGCCGAGAGACCAACCAGAAAAAGTTAAGGCTCAAACTAAAATAAATTTGGGCTAGAAACTAGTGCAACTGTAAATAAGAAAAACAGTGCACTAAATAAGGTGCTTAAGCTTAAAAGAAAAACCATAGGGGGATACCGAGCAGAGCACCCCGCTTAAGGCCCACTGGGAAATGAACGCAGTGAAGCCAGCCAATCAGGAAGTACAACATTTGGTTAGCCAGTTAGGACCAACCAGAAAAGGGTTTAAAACAAATATTGGTTTATATATTTGTAGCCCCCAGTAAACAGATCCGGCTATACCTATCTCCTTCCTACTGTGGTAAGTCCTGTTAAGGGCAGGCACCAGTAGTGATCATGGGTTTTCCCCGCCTTAAGCCCTGACTTGATTGGTGGAGGTAGGCCCCTGACTCTGTGTGCAGGCAGAGACACAGGGGAGGGGTCTGCTGACATCATGAATAGGCGGGGCTGTCTCTATTTAGTGGGCTGCTCCTGTGAGTCTGGGTTGGTGTTAGGTGTGCTGAAGCAGAGAGAGGTTGCTGAAGCAGATTCTGAGCTTGGAGCATGCAAAGGAGAGGAGAGACTCAGCCACTTTGAGTAGAGCTGATAGACCATAGACCGGTGGACCAATGCCCCTCACCCCAGTGCTGGGGTGATGGGGAGAATCCATCCCCCACCCAGAGGATAACCTCTGAGGTGGGCAGCGGGGTATTGATGCCTCAGCCCAGACCATCCTGTCGGAGGATAAACTTGGAGGGAAGGAGAGGAGGAAAGACCTGTAAAGGGAGGAGGGTCGAGTGATAAGCTGGACATTGCTGTTGTTGTTGTGGCTGCTGGCCGCCACTACATTTGGATGCGCTGATCCGACAAATAAAGAAAGACAATACTTTTATATCAAGACTGTGTGTGATTCTGGAGTATCCACCCTGGGACCAGGGTTCACTCTTCTATACAGGTCCTATCCCATATCCCTGGGAGTATAGAGGATGGAGGCGCTGCACCACTAAAGCATGGAGGCTACTACCCCAGAAGCCTGGCCCTGTGATCCCCCACACCATCGCGGGAGACTCAGGCCCTCCTGTTCCACGCAGGTATGCACCACCCAGTCCATGTAATCCACCCTCACGCACCCTAGATATGTCAGATGAGTCTAGGGGGGGGGGGGGGGGAATATGGGTTACATATTGTATTTGGTTTATATATTGTATTGTATTGTATGTCTTTATTTGTATAGCGCCATAAATGTTCATAGCGCTTCACAGTAGAAATACACACGGTAATCATATCAATAACAAATAATATAAATAACAGGTCATGGGAATAAGGCCTCGTTCAGGGTGCTGGCTTCGGAGGGAGGGCGTGCTTACGTGCGAGCTGCCGTGGGACACAATGTATTCAAATTGAATACTTGTTGTCAGGGTAGCAGCTGCCTTGTCTCCGAAGTACGGAGTTGACGCTGGCTACAGTTTCAATAAACAAGCCAGGTTGTTTTTTGAAGCTACAGCAGCGTCACTGGGACCTCGGCAGCCAATGAAATCATTCTTGAGAATGATTTCAAGACTGCAACACCGATCCCTAACCTCAGGTCTGTAGCCCCGCCCCCTCCCTGCCTCCTCAACTCCTGAAAAAGTCTGCTGGGGAGGATGTGCACACATCGCCCAGTAGACTGCCGCCCGCCCTCGCGAACGCCCGCCCTCCAACTCCTGCCTCTGGCACCCTGAACGAGGCCTTAGTACTTCAGACATAGACGTAACATTTAGGAAGAGGAGTCCCTGCTCCGAGGCACTTACAATCTAATTGTTATGTAGGAGGAACGTACAGAGACAGTAGGAGGGCATTTTAGTAAGTGCGTCTGCAGGGGGCCAAGCTTTATGTATCATGTGTCAAGTAATATCTACGGTGCTAATCATATGCTTCTTTAAGCAAGTGTGTCTTAAGGTGGATAGAGAGGGTGCTAGTCGGGTATTGAGGGGAAGGGCATTCCAGAGATGTGGGGCCGTCAGTGAGAAAGTTTTAAGGCGGGAGAGGGCATTAGAAACAAAGGGGGTAGAGAGAAGACATCCTTGAGCAGAACGCAAGAGTCGGGATGGTGCATAGCGAGAAATTGGAGGTGAGATGTAAGGAGGGGCAGAAGAGTGTAAAGCTTTAAAAGTGAGGAGGAGAATTGCATGTGTGATACGGGATTTGATAGGAAGCCATGAGAGCGATTTCAGCAGGGGAGACGCTGAGACAGATTTAGGAAAGAGTAGAGTGATTCTGGCAGCAGCGTTAAGGATAGATTGTAGGGGAGACAGGTGAGAGGCAGGAAGGCCGGACAGCAGGAGGTTACAGTAGTCGAGACGGGAGAGAATGAGGGCCTGAGTCCGAGTTTTAGCAGTCGAGCAACAGAGGAAAGATAGAAAGATATATAGATATATATATACTCGGAGAACAGGGTCACCACCCCACATGATGATGAAGTGAGGTGGCTGAAGAAGACCCTGCCTCGCCACTCCAGGTGCCAGTTGACTTCAGCCTTTGGAGTGGTATGGGTCCCTGCCGGAAAGTCACAGAGCACCCTCCCTTTTGCATGTTGGAGAGTACCTCGAACCTGCGGAGACCGTCCTTACAGCCATTAACATTGAGCGTACTAATGTGCAAGGCCATTATTTTTGTGTGTCAGGAGTACTGTTTGCACAAGCCACAGAGGCAATTCCTCATAAGGCCTGGTACTCTCGCAGCTGGTTTACAAATTTCCGGGCTCGGAGATGCTCCGAACTCCCAGAAATCTTGGCCCTGTGGTTGGCCCTCATGTACGCTTGGAGAGAGTGAACGATGAGATTGATATCTCCCCACTTCTCGAGGGCCAACTGCACCTTCCTTTTTTTCCATTCATAGAGGGTGCTCTCTAGGAAACGTGTGAGTTCCCTAGCGGGGATGACTGGTTCATCCCCGGCCTCCTCCTGGCTGAGGAGATAGTTATCCCCGCCCTCCACTGCAGGGACTAGCCTCCTCGGCTTGATCTTAATGGACTTCCCACTTGGCGTCTGAGCAGGGGAGTCCATTTCACCCTCTATGGTGGGACCTGAGGGTGGTACTGATTGTGCCGTATTGGGGGTACGTTGGGGAGTGGCTGTAGGCACAGCAGTAGAGGGTGTGGCATCCCGGTATTATGGGGCCACAAGAGGACACAGAGCAAAAGTCCACTTAATGGCTCCCCCATGGTTTCCCTGTGCAACCGGAGTACACGGGCCGGTATCAGTTCTTGTGGAGGGGTCTCTACAGTGGGACCCTCCAAGATATTAATAGAAGAAGGGCCCACTTGATCCCCCCGCCTCCAATCCACATCATCACCTGCTTTATTTCCCCTTCAGCCCCCCACCCCACTATCCTGAATGGTTAATCCCATGGCATTCCCGCAATAGATGGATGTTCTGAGGAGAATAGTGTTGCCCCAGGAGAACACACTGGTAAGTGACAGTGGAGGGATAACCACGGAGCTGTCCTCAAATGTCACCTCATCAGGGTCAGCAACCACCCATTCAGCAGGGGGTAGGGTTGGGGATCCCTTAGGAGTCCAGGTGCAGGCCTTCATGCAGTTGCGGCAGTAGCCTGCAGTTCATCCCTGAACCTTGGGAGGCTCTCTCATTCCCTGCTCTATCTCCAGACCCTGTCCATATAACCCCTGCAGGGTCTGAAGGGAGAGGGTTGTTGGTCTGGCACACGGTTCACCACCAGCTGTTAAGGTGGTACATACTGGCCAGACAATGCAAAATGTGTAATTACGAAATACAGGAGGGGGACAGGGGTAGGGACGGGACGCGGAAGGACACTCGCTACTGCTATGAGTGTGGGGAGTGGTGGGTGTACTATCAGGGGTAACAATGGATACAACGACGAGAGAAAGGACCCCAAGGAGAGCACTCGCCACACTCAATATGACAAGTGTTACACGTGGACAATGTGGTGTAAGTGAGGATTGGGTAATTTAAAACACTTTAATATGAGTCGTAACTCAGAAAATTTTAATAAAGTTGAACACTGTGGGTCAAAGTACAGTGTGTATCAGTGTGTGTGTGTGTATGGGGAGTGTGTGTGTGTGTACATAGGGGAGTGTGTGTGTGGATGTGTGTGTGTGTGTGTGTGTGTGTGTGTGTGTGTGTGTGTGCTGTGTATGTCTGTGTGTCTGTGTGTACCAGTGTGTGGTGTACCTGTGGGTGTGTATAGGGGTGTGTATAGGGGTGTGTGGGTATAGGGGAGAGGTGTGTGGTATCAGTGTGCTGTGTGTGTGTGTGTGTGTGTGTGTGTGTGTGTGTGTGTGTGTGTGTGGTGTGTGTGTGTGGGTGGTGTGTGTGTGTGTGTGTGTGTGTGTGTGTGTGTGGTGTGTGGTGTGGTGCGAGAGAGTGTGTGTGTAAGTGTATGTATAAGGGAGTGTGTGAGTTATAGTGGATGTGTGTGAGTGTGTGTGTGATGTAGTGCGTGTGTGTGTGTGTGTGTGGTGTGTGTGTGTGGTGTGTGGTGTGTGTGTGTGTGTGTGTGTGTGTGTGTGTGAGGTGTGTGGTGGGATGTGTGGGTGTTGTGTGAGTGTGTGTGTGTAGGGGAGAGAGAGAGAGAGGTGTGTGTGTGTGGTGTGTGTGTGTGTGTGTGGTGTGTGTGGTGTGTGGTGTGTGTGTGTGGGGTGTGTGTGTGGTGTGTGTGTGTGTGTGTGTGTGGTGTGTGTGTGTGTGTGGTGTGTGTGTTGTATGTGTGTGTTCTGTTGGTGTGTGTGTTTCAGCCACAGCCACTGTGTGTGTATCAGTTGCGTGTGTGTGTCTGTGCAGGCCAGCAGTGGACTTGTGTGGTTGGGTGAGTGTTTGGTAGGTCAGTGACTGTGTGCGCCTGTGCAGGGTCAGAGAGAAAATGGGGGGTGGGGGGGTGGGAGAGAGAGAATAGAGGGGATTGGGAGAATATATGAAATCTGTATGGACATCCATAACTGTTTTATTTTACCCATAGGCGATAAAAATTTTAGTGGGTCACGAAGGAGAAGTTCAAAAATAACCAGGCACAGCAGTAGAGGGTGTGGCATCCCGGTATTATTGGGAGCCACAGAGGAACGAAGTACCTTAATGGCCTCCTCCATGGCTTTCCGTGCAACCTGGATGTCACAGGGCTCGGTAGTTTCTTTGTGGAGGGATCTCTACAGTGGGACCCTCCAAGATATTAATAGAAGGGCCCCACTTGATCCCCCTCCTCCATATCCACCTCATCACCTGCTTTATTCTCCCCTTCAGCCCCACCCCCACTATCCTGAATGGTTAATCCCATGGCATCTCCCGCCATAGATGGATGTTCCTGAGGAGATATAGTTGCCCCAGGAGAACCACTGGTAAGTGACAGTGGAGGGATAACCACGGGCTGTCCTCAAATGTCACCTCATCAGGGTCAGCAACCACCCATTCAGCAGGGGTAGGGTTGGGGATCCCCTTAGAGTCCAGGTGCAGGCCTTCATGCATTGCGGCAGTAGCCTGCAGTTCATTCCCTGAACCTTGGGAGGCTCTCTCATTCCCCTGCTCTATCTCCAGACCCTCGTCCACTATAACCCCTGCAGGGTCTGAAGGGAGAGGTGTGTGGTCTGGCACCGGTTCAGCCACCAGCTGTTTAAGGTGGTACATACTGGCCAGACAATGCAAACTGGTAATTACGAACTACAGGAGGGGGACAGGGGTAGGGACGGGAAGGGGAAACACTCGCTACTGCTATGAGTGTGGGGAGTGGTGGTGCTACTATCAGGGGTAAACAATGGATAACAACGACGAGAGAAAGGACCCCAAGGAGAGCACTCGCACACTCAATATGACAAGTGTACACGTGGACAATGTGGTGTAAGTGAGGATTGGGTAATTTAAAACACTTTAATATGAGTCGTAACTCAGAAAATTTTAATAAGTGTGAACACTTGTGGGTCCCCCGGCTCATATATGGAAAGGCCGCGGCACCCAACCTCTCTCTCTCCTCCTTGCCCTTCTCTTCTTGCAACCACGACGGGTTTTCTTTCTTTTTTCTCTTCTATTCCTTCTTCTCTTCGCTACCTTTTTGTGGGGCGAGGGAGGGGGAGGGTTGTTTGGTTTTAGTTCTTGTTTCTGGGACTTTGCTGGGGGGGGATCAATAGGGCCGAGGAGTTGGGGTGGGTCTTTTTTTTTTCCCTCAATCACGGGGCATTCTTTCCTTTCCGCGTTCTCGGGTTTTCTGTGGGGGTTTTTCTTTCTCTTTTCCCCTTCCTCCCTCATCCCCCCTCGGTGTGGGTGCGGGGTGTGGTTCTTTCTTTCCAGGTGGCGGCCTTGATTGTGTCGTGTGGGTGGGTGCTTTCTGTGCCTCTTTTTGGGCTGTGGGGGGTGTTGGTGTGTGTGTGTGTGAGGTGTGTGGGTGCCGTGTGTGTGTGCTGTGAGTACATAGTGTTTGGGGTGTAAATGTGGGTGTGGAGAGGGGGTTGTTGTAGAGGGGTGTGTGTGATATAGGGGAGAGTGTGTGGTTATAGGGATGGGTGGGTGTGGTGTGTGTGGTGTGTGTGTGTGTGTGTGTGTGTGTGTGTGTGTGTGTGTGTGTGTGTATCTGTGTGTGTGTGTGTTTCAGCCACAGCCACTGTGTGTATCAGTTGCTGTGTGTGTCTGTGCAGGCCAGCAGTGGCTGTGTGTGTTTGGTGAGTGTTTGTAGGTCAGTGACTGTGTGCGCCTGTGCAGGTCAGAGAGAAAATGGGGGGTGGGGGGGTGGGAGAGAGAATAGAGGGGATTGGGAGAATATATGAAATCTGTATGGACATCCATAACTGTTTTATTTTACCCATAGGCGATAAAAATTTTAGTGGGTCACGAAGGAGAAGTTCAAAAATAACCAGGTCACGGAAAAAAAAGTTTGGGAAACGCTGCTTTAGAGTAAGGACAGTGCATTGGTCACAGCTATTATTACGTCCAGTTCCGTTTTTATAATTCGCTGTCATATTGGCTCACATTAAGTATTGTACTTTGACCCACAGTGTTCCACTTTATTTTAATTTTCTGAGTTATGACTCATATTAAAGTGTTTTAAATTACCCAATCCTCACTTACACCACATTGTCCACGTGTACACTTGTCATATTGAGTGTGCGAGTGCTCTCCTTGGGATCCTTTCTCTCGTCGTTGTTCACCTGGTAATTACTCCTGGTTGTTTTGGCTGTGAAGGAAGGTGTCTCATATAAAATGGGAATTCCTCAGTCGTCCCCCAATTAGTTTTTCTCTTCCTCCCAGATGTCACTCCTAGAAGAGGAAGGGCCATATGCTGTCAACTCCGCACCACTAATGGTGCTTATACTGGGAGTAGGGTGCGCTTTAAGGACAACAGTGACCTCGGGAAATGTGTTTTGCCACAGCCACTGATGGTAGTGACTGGGAAGAAGGAGGTTTGGAGGATGCCTTGGTGGTAGGAGCAGCAGTCTCCTTCGAGCTCCCATGGGGGACCTTTTTCTTTGAGGGCCCCGCTGTGATGGGCTCAGCGGGGTGGGGTGCTGTAACACATGAGGTGTTCTGTGCTGAAGCATGTGAGGTGCTAGGTGCTGGAGCTGGGGCTGATGATTTTGATAGACCCCGGGTGCCGCTCTTGCGAGCGTGCCCCAGCTCCTTGAATAAGAAGCACCTCACTTCCTCAGTGCTGTAGAATATTCTATACAGCACCCCCTCAAAGAGAACCCCAAAGGATCCCTCAATGGAATCTGCGCCCTGAGGCAGATGCAGCTGCACCTGCCTCTTAAAAGAGAGTACATGATTTAGTGCTCTCTCTCTGCAGCCCAGTGGTATTTTAATAATGGGAGACTTTAAGTCTCCCAGGGCCTGCAGGTGGGGGTGCAGAAGGGGATCCGGGATGAGGGGGGGCACATTGGATAGCATTACCCTTGTGCCCAGCCCTTCTTGGGGTTCTATTGGGACAAAGGTCCTCCCTATAGTGATGCCCCTCTGTATGATATTGTGGGTGGCAGCCAGTGTATGCAGAAACAGTACAGCATGGCCATACATGCGGCTGTCTGCCACCACATTAGAGGGGCCCACTGTATCAGCCACTTCCCTTACATATTCCCCTATGCCATGGGACCCTGACATATTGCACCACACCCCATGCTTCCTGCTCAGCGGTGACAGTGCTGGGGCTGGTAGCACTTCCACTGGTCATCACCTGTGCCCATGATGTAGAAGATGCCACAAGGGTGTGGGTGCTACTAGCGGGTGCAGGAGGAGTGCTTAATTCTGAGGTCCCTGGCTTGGGTACTGCAGGGCTGTGACTAATTTTTTTTCAGGAGCCATTTTTTATCCCTGTGGCTTCTTAGTTCCCTTCTGCTAGAAGAGAGAGAACTGTGTAGATTGAATTGTTTGCAGTCAGAGGGTTAACAGCCTCTCCCTGCTGTGTGCTGTTATTTTTTTTTTTTTCAACTTCAAATTTTCTTTATTGGGGTAACATACTCATACATTGTATCACAGCCCATTGTATTACTTCCCAAATATTGTTTTTGAACAAACATATGTAATCTTTTTAACTGCAAAAATACCAACCGCAGCCAATGACAAAGACAAAACAAACAAGACAAACAAGACGGCTGACAAGGGGGGGGGGGGGGGGGGGGGGGGGGGGGGGGGGGGGGGGGGGGCGATCAGCACCGGGACATCATATTTGCGTGTTCTCTGTTGTCTTCTTCCTTGTGAGGATTCAGGGATCGCGGCGCCCGCGGCCCGGCCCCTCCTCATCTTCTTTACCTCCTGCTGCTGAGGCCCGTGTCCCTCGCTGGTACCACTTACCTCCTGCTGCTCTGGGGGTTCCCCGCCGTCCCCGGCGGTCTCTCGCTCCTGCTAGCTCTTCCCTCTCCCATGCGGCTGCCATGTGTCCCGGCCGCGTGCGTGAACAGCGCGCGCCGGGTGAAGATAATTTATTCACTGCTCTAGCAGTGAAACCACGCCCCCAGCAGACGTACAGGATCCCCTGCCAAAATAAGAGTTCTCACCTGCCTGCCAATCAAGTGGACCTATCCAAGATAGCTCCACGCACTCCTCCAGGCCTGCCTCCACTTCCGATTGGTCAGCCGCTCTTTATATTGCCTGTCCTCCCATTTACTCATTGCTCGACATAGTTTCCACTAGGATTACTACTCTGGCATTGTCTCTCTTATTTCTCTCAGGTTACGACTTGGCTTGGCGGATGTCTATCTCTGGCTCTCGACCCCTGCTTGGACAACGACCTTCCGGAATTCTCCAATCCCTGACCTTGGCTAAAACGGCAACGACGACGGCACTTCTTTACCGGTACCGGCAAGTATTGCTAGCTAAAACCACCTGGCCTGGCAACGCCTAAAACACCAATCTCCGGACACGCTCCTTTTGCTGCGGGTGCGTGCCCATATACGTTCCTCACCTCAGTAGAAGGGACGGGTCTGGTCTGCAGGCAGCACCGGCGTAACATTATGTCGAGCCCACAAGACGCAGACCAGACAGATGTGGACTCTATGATGATGGCCATGTACCAACAAATCCAGGCCTTAACGGATCAAGTGGCTCTCCTCTCCCAACAGGTACAGGACCTTTCTCTACAGGCACCACCTGCGGCTGCATCGCCGGCGCAGTCAGATTCTACATCCACTTCATCCTCAGGTCTGAAGATTCCGGCTCCGAAACCCTACGCAGGGGATCCCCACGCTTGTCGTGGCTGTCTCAACCAATGTGAGATCCAGTTCGAGATGGCTCCGCTGCTGTATTCTACTGGTCGGAAAAAGGTAGCTTATGTGTACAGTCTGCTCACAGGTAATGCCCTGGCATGGGCCTCCCCGATCTGGGAACTGTGCCCCGATATTACTCGAGATTACGCAGCCTTCAGACGAGACTTTCGACAGGTCTTCGATACCCCCGCACGACAAGAGACTGCTTCTGATTCCCTGCTGCAGCTTACACAGGGACGTCGGTCTGTGGCCCAATACGCCTTGGAATTCAGGACCGTAGCAGCTGAGACTCGTTGGGGCCAGGAGGCCTTAGTTTCCGTCTTCTGGAAAAGCCTATCGGACTCGAATTTACACGGTCCTGTCCGGTATGTGCACGTAACAAGATTCCTCATCAGAAACCTCAGGGCCTTCTCTTACCTTTACCTATTCCGGAGCGTCCCTGGTCACAAATATCGATGGACTTTATTGTGGAGTTGCCTAGGTCGAATGGTATGAACACCATTCTTGTAGTAGTGGACCGGTTTTCCAAGATGGCACATTTTATCCCTCTCAAAGGATTACCCTCCTCACCCGCCCTAGCTGATATTTTCTCCAAAGAGATTTTCCGGATCCATGGGATTCCTACATCCATCGTATCTGATCGGGGCTCTCAATTCGTCTCCAGATTCTGAGGAATTTCACCAAGAGACTGGGTATCTCATCTTCCTTTTCTTCTGGATATCACCCTCAATCTAACGGACAGACCGAGAGGGTTAATCAATCCCTCAAGAAAGACTTAAGGTGCTTCCTCTCTAACTCTCAGGATGACTGGGCAGAATTACTTATCTGGGCTGAGTATGCCTTTAATTCCTCCAGGAACGAGTCTACCCGTGAGACTCCCTTCCTTATCAACTACGGATTCCATCCGGCTCGCCTACCTATTTCTAAAATCTCCTCTGGAGTACCAGCCGTGGACAAGCACATCACCCTCCTACAGGACTCTTGGTCCAGAATTCAATCTGCACTGCAAAAAGCCTCCTTGACATCTAAAACCCAGGCTGATCATCACCGCCTTCCGGCACCCAACTACAAACCCGGGGACAAGGTCTGGCTATCTTCCAAGAACATCCATCTCAAGACTCCTTCCCCCAAATTGGCACCTAGGTTTCTGGTTCCTTTTTCCATCGTGGAACAGGTAAACCCGGTTTCCTTCCGACTTCAACTACCTCAAAGCATGAGAATCCCGAATGTCTTTCACACCTCGCTTCTCAAGCCCTTCATCTCCAGTAGCCTCTTTCCGGACCACACTTCTAAACCCGACCCTGTGATTGTACAGGGTAACGAAGAGTACGAGGTCCAGGCTTTACTAGATTCCCGTCTTTCGAGAGGTAAGGTCCACTTCTTGGTCCATTGGAAGGGTTTTGGACCCGAAGAGAGGTCGTGGGTACCCCTTAAAGACATTCATGCCCCCGGACTCCTCAAACGCTTCCGAAATAAGTTTCCATCCAAACCATGGAAGGATCGTCCTGAGGCCGACCCTGAGGGGGGGGTACTGTGAGGATTCAGGGATCGCGGCGCCCGCGGCCCGGCCCCTCCTCGTCTTCTTTACCTCCCGCTGCTGAGGCCCGTGTCCCTCGCTGGTACCACTTACCTCCTGCTGCTCTGGGGGTTCCCCGCCGTCCCCGGCGGTCTCTCGCTCCTGCTAGCTCTTCCCTCTCCCATGCGGCTGCCATGTGTCCCGGCCGCGCACGTGAACAGCTCTAGCAGTGAAACCACGCCCCCAGCAGATGAACAGGATCCCCTGCCAAAATAAGAGTTCTCACTTGCCTGCCAATCAAGTGGACCTATCCAAGATAGCTCCACGCACTCCTCCAGGCCTGCCTCCACTTCCGATTGGTCAGCCGCTCTTTATATTGCCTGTCCTCCCATTTACTCATTGCTCGACATAGTTTCCACTAGGATTACTACTCTGGCTTTGTCTCTCTTATTTCTCTCAGGTTATGACTTGGCTTGGCGGACATCTATCTCTGGCTCTCGACCCCTGCTTGGACAACGACCTTCCGGAATTCTTCAATCCCTGACCTTGGCTAAAACGGCAACGACAACGGCACTTCTTTACTGGTACCGGCAAGTATTGCTAGCTAACACCACCTGACCTCAGTAGAAGGGACGGGTCTGGTCTGCGGGCAGCACCGGCGTAACATTCCTGTCCTGTAGTTTAGCACTCCCTGCTTCAACCACGAGCCCAGAGTGTCTTCCCCATTGTCTTGGGGACACACTGCAGAAGGGGCCGTCGACTACCTGTTTGTCTCTATTTGTTGTCAGGTCTCTGACCCTTAAAGGAGAACGCATCTGAAACTATTAAAACAAAATTGCAGTAGCATCTACCCCAGGGATATCTGTCTGTGCCAGCCAAGGCGCCCAGACTTTTAGAAAATTTGTGTCGGTGTCATTAACTAGACTCGTTAATTGTTCCATCCGACAAACGTACCAAATCCTGTTTCTAATCTTGGGGATAATTAGAACTTCTGGTTGCTTCCATAATGCTGCAATCGCGCATCTCGTGGCTGTTGCAAAATGCGCAATCAATTTATGCGTCGCATTTGACATACCCTGGATCCGCCTGCCCAGAAGGAACACCCATGGGTCCAGGGGGATCCAACCGAGAATCCGCTATAACCAGTCTCTAATCTGTTCCCAAATCGGGACCACTTTTGTGCAAGACCACAGCATGTGTCGCAAGTCTGCTACCTCTCCGCACTGCATCGGGCAGAGCGGAGAGTAGCCCCTAACAAATTTAGCTAATCGGGCTGGGGTGTAGTACCACCGCATAAGGACCTTATATGCGTTCTCCTTCAGTGTGGTACAGATTGAGCTTTTTGCTGCTGCTTGGGTAATCTTTTCCCAGTCTTCGTCCTCTAACGTCTCCCCTAGGTCAGTCTCCCATTGTCTGATGTAGCGTAACCTGTTCTTGCTAGGCGTCTCAGGACAGATCACTTCCCTGTACATTCTAGATGTGAGTCCCCTCGGGTCCGTATCTCTGGAACACAGCGGCTCAAAATTGGTTCTTGCTGGCCTGATTGGGGTTTTGTTATAAAAGTCTCTGATCTGGAGTTCCTAAAGAATTCCTTATTTGGGATAGCCTTTGTGGACTTAATTTGCTCAAATGTTTGTATATATTTCCTGCCCTCCAGATCCTTGAGGCGGGTAATGCCCAACTGTATCCAATATAGTAGGTTATTGCTATTCAACCCTGGAGCGAAATCTGGATTGCCAATGATTGGCGTCATGAGTGTTTCTTTGGTAGTCAAATTACAACTGAATTTAGTGGCCTCCCAAACTCGTAGTGAACTGGCAATGGACTGGAGCGGTATTCCAATCTTGCACAACATGTTTTCTCCAACTCCACCCATCTCCTTAAGCTTGGGTCCGTGTGCCATTTGAGAATTTGAGCCAATTGGGCCGCTTTGTAGTAAGCTAACAAACAAGGTACCGCCAAACCTCCTCTCACAGTGGGTCTCATTAAGATACCCTTTGCAATTCTTGGGTTTTCTTATTCCAAATAAATTTCATGATTAGTGACTGTAGGGAGAGGATGTCAGAATATACTATAGGTATAGGCAGACTCTGGAAAAGATATAACATCCTTGGGAGGAGATTCATCTTCATGCTGTGTATCCTACCAATCCATGAGATGCCACCTTTCATCCACAACCTGAGATCCTCCCCCAAAGTCTTTATTAACCTGGGAAAGTTTGCTTTATATAGTGTTTTATAATCCCGTGTAAGATATACCCCTAAATATTTGATAGCGGAGGGTATTTAAAGTTGAGATCAATCAGTTTTTCTACTTCTTTGGGAAGATTCATATTGAGGGCTACTGATTTGGACTGATTAATCTTAAAGCCTGAAATTTGGTTGAATTTACCTAGGATTCCAAACACGTTGGGAAGGGACGTGAGTGGTTTGGATAGTGTCAGGATGACATCATCCGCATATAATGCTGCTTTGTACTCCTGGTCTCCATTAGAGATTCCTGATATATCTGGGCTATTTCGGATGTGCGCCGTTAGTGGTTCTATACAAAGGGCAAACAGCAGCTGCGACAGCGGACATCCCTGCCTCGTTCCACTTTTTATGAGAAATTGGTCAGAGGAGAATCCCTGGTGCCGCACCCTCGCCGTCGGGCCCTCATATAGCGCCAGGATGGCCCTCAGGAGGCGTCCCCCAAAGCCAAACGCTCCCAATGTTTCTGTTAAGTAGGGCCAGTCTATCCTATCGAAGGCTTTCTCCGCGTCCAGACTTAGCACCATAGAATGTGTGTTTTTCTTTTGAGCCAGATCAATCAGATCAATGATTCTCCTGGTGTTATCTGCCGCTTGCCTACCTCTGATAAGCCCCACTTGATCCGCGTGAATTAACCTGGGAAGGACACTACCCACCCTGTTCACTATAAGTTTAGAATATATTTTAATGTCTGAATGAATCAGTGAAATGGGCTGGTAGCTCTTGCAGTCTGCCGGGTCCTTTCCAAGTTTGTGGATCACAGAGATTGATGCTTGGAGCATTTTAGGTGGGAAGGAGGCCCCTCTAAAATTCCGTTAAATAGTTTTAGCATATGTGGGGCTAGCGTTTTGGCATATTTCTTATAATATAGATTTGAGAAGCCATCGGGCCCTGGCGTATTGGCAGGTTTTAATGCTTTGATGACTTCAGATAGCTCCTCCAGAGTAAAGTCAGCCTGGAGCACCTCTCTCTCGGCCCTTCCCAAGGTAGGTAATTTTGCCTCTTTCAGGAAGGTGTTCAATAACTCTCCCGTTTTAGTATTATGAGTGACCTTATCTCCATTGTAAAGTTTCTCGTAGTAAATTTTGAATTCCTCTACAATTTTCCCAGGTATGGAGGTAAGGTCTCCCCGTTGGTTCCGAATAGCGTGAATAGGACAATTTTGAAGCTTGTTTTTTAGCTTATTGGCATGTATGGTATCAGGTTTGTTCGCTTTTTCATAAAATTTCCGTTTAGACCAAGCCATTTCCTTCTCAGCCTGGGAGGCGAGGAGGAGATTGAGTTTTGTTTTGTTGTCTAATAATTGCTTCAATGTGTGGTCCCGCTTATTGGTTTTGTGCAGGGAAGAGAGCTCTGCTAATTGTGTTTCTAGGTCCTTAATTTTTTTTATCTCTTTCCCGTTTACGTTTGGCGGCCAAATTCATTAAAACCCCCCTGAGAGTTGCCTTATGGGCTTCTCACAGTATGGAGTGTGACGCTACACTCCCCTCGTTCTCCCTAAAATATGCTTTAATTTTTTCCCCTACCTCCCTCTTGAGATCTGGAATTTTCAAAAGGATCTCGTTTAGCTTCCAATTCGCTCTAGGTCTGTCTAGCGGTACCAGTGTGCACCGCAGCTCAATAGGTGCGTGGTCGGACCATGAAATATCATGGATCTCTGAGCGAGAGACACAAGGGACCAATCTATTGGACACAAGGAAGTAATCTATCCGACTGTAGGTATTATGGGGGTGGGAGAAGAACGTATACTCTCTCACTCTCTGATGTTGCTCTCTCCATATGTAAAGTAGCTGGCAGTCTTTAAGGCCCTTTGTGATTGTTAATACGTCCTGTCTATGAGATTTGTTAGTGGTCGTAAATCGGTGAAGATTTGGATTTAGAACCCTGTTAAGGTCACCCGCTACTATGATGTTCCCTTTTGCGACTTTACGGAGCTTATCAAAGAAACTACTGAAGAAGGTTGTCGCGTTGTCATTCGGGGCATAGATTGTTGCAAGCGTTATAGGGTGTTCATGTATGGAGCCTGTGATTATGAGGTATCTCCCCTCCCTATCGCTATATGTTTTGTCGTGTCTGAATGGTATATGATTATGGATTAGGATGGCGACCCCTCTATTTTTGACCCGTACTGAGGATAGGAAGTGTATCTTAAAGTCTTTATCAAAGTACTTCGGATAGTTATTTTGGGAAAAGTGTGTCTCTTGCAAAAATACCACTTCTGCGCCTTTGCGTTTGTAGTCTCTGAATGCGACCCTTCTTTTTGCAGGGCTGTTGAGACCTTTAACATTATGGGATAATAACAGTATTTCCTTACTTATTGGAAGGGATGTGCCGGTCTGTCTGTAGCAGATTTTTCGTGCCTTGCAGAGCGTGTCTACTACTGGGGATCCGGCTTACTCCGACGACCCATCTCTCTCTTTGCCCGCTTGAAGAAACAAAGGGAAGGGGACACACACAAAGGGAAACCGGTGTAATCAAATACACAACACAACATGTAATAACAAATAACATTTCTCGGCGTCCTCTCGAATCGCTCCTCCTGCCGAGACGTCCGCCTTTGGGTTCGTAGTCCTTGTTCAGGATGTCCAGTCCTGGGGTGAGATGTTTGACGACCCCTCCAGGAGTTCTGTCCCAAAGGGTTTCACTAGTGCTCCCGGCGCCATTTCTGTGCCCGCACCGCTCGGCCCTGCTCTCCCGAAATACTCCGGTATCCCTTTTTTTTTTTGCTGGTTTGGAGGCTTTCCGAGACATACTGGGTTTAAGTGCAATTGCTGGGGATGTTTATTCACTGTTTTGCTCTGGATTCAGTGTTTTTTTAATGTTTTTACAGAGAGCAAGGCAGGGAGCAATTAGATTAGGCTGCCATACTCCTTGCCGTCGCGGATGCGCCTCGTGTGCTGTTATTTTTATTATTATATTTTTAAAAAACCCTCTCCTGCTTGCTCTCTCTCTCCCAGCGTATTTAAAACAATAGGAATGTACTAGCTACCCCTTTCCCACACCAAATGAAATAACTGTGCAAAAATAAACAACACAAATGAATCAAAATAAACAGAAAGTAAAGAACCAGTGAGGGGGGATGGGCAAAGGGGGAGCTCTGGGATTTGAAGCCCACAGGAAGTGACCTGAGCTGGGCTAATCAGCTGCACTTACCTGGGGTAAAACAAAAGTACAAATAAATAACCCAAAATAACTTACAAATTCCAAACTTTTACATTATACAGTGCCCTAAAGGTTTAGCAACCTGATTTGATCAAACTAAACTACCAAATATCAGGTATATATGCTTTTTGAAGCCCTTATGTGGGAGCTCAAAGCACACGTGTTGCTTGGATTAAGTGTGGCGTTAGAACCAGATATATTTTGAAACCTTATAATAATAATAATAGCATGCTCTTGTATAGCGCTGCTAATTGTACGCAGCGCTTTACAGAGACATTTTGCAGGCACATGTCCCTGCCCCGTGGAGCTTACAATCTATGTTTTTGGTGCCTGAGGCACAGGGAGATAAAGTGACTTTCCCAAGGTCACAAGGAGCCGACACCGGGAATTGAACCAGGCTCCCCTGCAGCAATCTCAGTGTCAGTCAGTGTTTTTACTCACTGAGCCACTCCTTCTCCTGATTGGTTGGCGATGTGGAGTTTAAAAGAAAAACCATGGGGGGATACTGTCACGGGAGACCAGGTTTATTAACACCTTTTTATACCGGGATCATTGATTAAGCAAAGCAAGGATGTAAAATAAATTGTAATTTATTTCAGGAAAAGATATACACACAATGTGACACAATTTACAGGGTTAACACGCTTACTGGGAATGGGGCTAACTAATAAATCTATCCTTTAAACAAAATTCACCAAAATGACCTCTGTAGGAGCCCTTTCCGATGACCAGTAGGTACTCACGAAAGTCCTGGAACTTATTTCGGCACGCAATGCCAGACGCGACCGCTATGTTCTTCAGAAGTAGGACTTAGAAGAATTCTTGAGTCAAAATCTTTGAAGCCGGCTCAAGTCTATTCAGCACAGAGCATCTTTGAATTTGCCGCTGTTGGTTTGGCGCTTGAAATCTGCGCTCTCCATTGGCTGCAAGGTTTCTTATGGGTTTCAGGGTCCCATTCACAAAACTCTACAGCCTATCAGAGCATCGGAATTTCCCTGCCAGCCAATCACCGATTTGCCGGTATTGTAAAGCCGGGTGGGCACCTTTTCTCAGTCTGCCAAGGGGCATGCGCCAACCTGGCACCTCTGCCTCTTTGCATACTGAGCCCACCCACTGTCCAGGCTCCACAGAGTCTGGGCTCTGGCAAATGGTGGCCGGATAGCCCTGTGTTAGCCTAGGATTCAGGTATTCAAGCAGAACTGCAGTACCCCTCCTGTTCTAACACCTTGGCATCCCTGAGGTTTTCAAGTCAAGACTCCACACAGACCCACAGGCACCAAGCTTGGAAGCCATTTGGTCTCTTGGAATCCATGACTTGGAAATCCCACAGTTCATTTACAGGTTTTCAGTACATATCCCTATTAAATATAACTCTTTAATCAACTATACTGTGTCCTGTCTTTTGTGTGATAAAATATATGTCCCTGTTCTGGTGTCAGGGATCGAGTGAGAGTATATTTTGACAAACACTCACAAGCCTCATTCTTGGCACACTTTAGAAAATAACTTTAAAAACCTTTACACACAAGAAATCACTCTCAGCTTTATCACATAGCTGGAGCACCCTTTGAATCACCAATACCAGGTCCGGGTACCTGGGCATGTATCTGTGCACCCCTCCTTACACTTGGGACCTCTCTTTATACTAGGGACCCCGTGTATGATTGGAGGTATACATTAACCCCTTCATGCCCATTTACCTTGTCTGGAAGATACTGCAACATGAATTCTGGCGGTGAGTCGTAAGAACGTTTTCAGAGTCCGAGTTTGCCCGGAGTAATGTGCTTGGCTGCATCCGAGAATCTCACTCGATACCCGGATCCAACTCCTGGGGTATCCCATAACCCTGGGACCCCGATACATAGACACATTCTGTAAAGACTTACTCTGGCAAACCCACCCTGAAACCTACAGCCTAGAAATCGCCCGGTCTCAGCATCCCAGGAAAGGCGAAACACACAGAAATCTTAATGTCGCATAATTTAAACACAGTCACAGTAATGAATTTAGGACATCTGGGTCCAACAGCTGACACTCTAGGACCTCAACACGCGGATCAGGGGTAACCAAGTGGGCTCAACCTTCATTAGTGAGCCTGGTTAACCCCTTCATTGTCACAGACATGAAGGGGTTAATGTGTACCTGCAACATACAGGGGATCTCTAGTATAAGGAGAGGTGCCCAGATACATGCCCAGGTACCCTGAACCTAGTGTAGGGGTTCTGGGGATGCTCCAGCTGTATGATAAAGCTGCAAGTGTTTTTTTGTGTGTAAAAAGTTTAAAACGTATTTCTAGAGTGTGGCAAGGATGAGGCTAGTGAATGTAGGCAGTATATCCTCTTACTCCATCCCTGACACCAGAACAGGGACTTACACATTTTTATCACACAAGATACAGGACACAGTATATTTTATTAAAGAGTTGTGTTTAATAGGTATATGTACTGATAACCTGTGGATGAACTGTGGGATTTCCAAGTCATGGATTCCGAGGGACCAGATGGCTACCAAGCTTGGTGCCTATGGGTCTGTGTGAAGTCCAGACTTGAAAGCCTCAGGGTTGCCAAGGTGTTAGACCAGGAGGGGAACTACAGTCATGCGTGAGTACCCGCATCCTGGGCTAACACAGGGCTATCCGGACACCATTTGCCAGAACCCAGACTCTGTGGAGCCACAGGGGGCTCGGTATGCAAAGAGGCAGAGGTGCCAGGTTGGCACATGCCCCTTTGCAGTATGAAAAAAGGTGCCCACCCGGCTTTACAATACCGACAAATCGGTGATTGTCTGGCAGGAGAATTCCCACGCTCTGATAGGTTGTAGAGGTTTGTGAATGGGACACTGAAAACCATAAGAAATCTTGCAGCCAATCAGGAGCGCATATTCCAAGCGCCAAACCAACAGCGGCAAATTCAAAGATGCTCTGTGCTGTTTAGACGCGAGCCGGCTTCAAAGATTTTGAGTGAGAACATTTTCTAAGTCCCGCTTTTTGTGAACGTGCGGTAGCGGCTGGCATTGCATGCCGAAATCAGTTAAAGGATTTCTTGAGTACCTCCTGGTCATTGATCATATGATCCCGGTGTAAAAAAGGTGTTGATAAACCTGGTCTCCCATGACAATGCCTGAAAAAAAGATTGAATTTTAAATTATAAACATTGTTATTAAAATAATCAATAAAATACATAAATTCTGTAATGTCTCCCTGCCAAATAAAAATGAGGTCGTCAATGTAACGACGGTAGAAAATAATATTTGATCGCTATGGATTGTTGTCCCCAAAAATAAAGATAGCTTCCCTAAAACCATAAACAAATTGGCATAAGAAGGTGCAAAGGAAGTGCCCATAGCAGTGCCCCGTGTTTACAAATAGAAAGAACTGGCAAAAAGAAAATAATTGGGATGTAATAAAAAATGACATCTATGATGAAAGTGTCCTGTGCCTGGGAAAGATTAGATTTGTTTAGAAAATGTTGTATAGCCTGAATACCCAAGGTGTGATCAATAATGGTGAACAGTGACGTGATGTCTAGTGTTACCCATAAGTATTTGTTAGACCAAATAAATGTTTGAGTAACTGTAAGTAATTCAGAGGAATCTCTAAGGTAAGAAGGTAGAGATTGGACCAGTGGTAGTAAATATTAATCCACGTACCTAGATAGATCATCTCCCAAAGATCCAATGCTTGATATTATTGGTCTGCCAGGAGGGTAGACCAGAGACTTATGGATCTTTGGGAGATAATGAAATATAGGTACAAAGGGGTGTGTAATGGTGAGAAATGAGGACTCCTGATCACTAAGGGCCTCATGCAGTAAGCGACGATTATGTGAAATCGGCAAGCTTATTAAATTTTTTTTTTTTTTGTAACCACCATTTTCACTTTCAATGCGTGGATACAGCGTAACATTGCAGACTGCATAACATGTAGCGATCACAAACAAATTGTTTCCTAATACAATATAGTAGGACCTGAAAGAGTAGTACACATTGCTGACGGAATAAATATACGTACTTTCCTATCCCTTTAAACATATTAGCAACATTTTTCCATTACTCTAACACATACCTGTTTTGTTATCATGCAACATCTACAACATTGAAAACCGGGTCCACCACGTATGACGTGGGACCCTTGTCATGGGCCAAGGCGTCCTTAAAAAGGATTACTGATGTAAGTCCCGCCCCCAAGCGACATGCGCGCCTCAAAGCCTATTGGCTGTCATGTTTTGTTATAGTAACGGTAACTGCAGTGTGTGATGCGTGCGGCTCAGTGTTTGTAGGCGTACCCTGGGCGTTAGCCGAATGTTAATTGAGTGGGAGGAGTGTTAGCGTGCGTTTCACGCTGGCTTAACATGACGTCACACGTATTGCATTTGCGCATTGTGTTATCGGCCGTGCTTTCTGTTCAAACACGTCTGTTTAAAAAGAATACAGATGTACTAGTTTAGAACGAATGTAGTTTCGTCTTCATTGTATTTGAAATAAAGATGTTATGTTTACTGGTATTTTCAACATGTATTGAACGCACAACGTACGCTTTGTTTTGCGCATGCGCTAACAGTTAGTGGAGCCAAGCGTGAAGTGCGTGCGCACACAAAGATGTGCGCGCACATCTTTCAGTATACAGGCAACGTTCACTTCTTATACATAGTTATGCCTGCTACAAATTTAAAGAAACATTACATACTGATGAACAGTTTTACTTCTAACATATAAGTGACTGACGTGTGTATCTACACAATCATATAGAGCTGCGTAACGCGTTGTCACGGATGCATATCTAGTAAGGTGCCATCTTTGACCATCATGTGTTTGCTGTATTTCAGAGATGTCGGGGAAGATACAATCGGATCAATGTATGATTTCAGAAGAGTCTACCTTTATATGAGATGATTGTGAGGAGGAGCCACCGACTACTATACTACATATGGAACTAATTTTATATTGCTTGCAGCGCTTATTAACAAACAATTAAAAATGTGATACCCTTATGCCTATATTGCATAAGCACTTAATTAACATAATGATGTTGCAAAAGAGTGCCTCATGAATTTTTATTGAGTGTTCTTTAATGACTACTATCATTTTATGGCATGGTGTGTTTTATATATAACAACCATTCCCACTCTGCTAACACATTTGTGTATTCTAATATGTAATGGAACGTATGACTGTCGAAACTATGTAACAATAATAATAATAATATGAGCATGTTCATGTATAGGGCTGCTAGTTGTACGCAGCGATTTACAGACACATGTTTCAGCCTGAGGTCCCTGGCCCGTGGAACGTACAAATGTTTTTTTGCCGCATGAGGCACAGGGAGATAAAGTGACTTGGCCAAGGTCACAAGGAGCCCACACCGGGAATTGAACCAGACTCCCCTGCTTCAAACTATCAGTGCCAGTGTGTGTCTTTACTCAGTGAGCCACTCCTTCTCCCAATGTAAAGGACACTTACAACCAAGTAGCCATTTATTTTTAAAATCTCTTGTTACATGGGTATGTAGATAAAATGGTTTGGGACTGTAGCAAATAATGTTACTGGCCAGATGTTATGGTCCCCTCCAATGCATGATGTTCTGAATATGACATCACCATCATGTTATGAAGTACGTTTCTGTGTATATTTCATTAACCTAACTAACTATAGTTTACTGTGTTTATTAATCGTTTAGAAATACATAGTATAGTCAATATGATGATATAAGCTACCATAATAAAGCTGGTGTTATCATTTGTCGGTGTTATACATGGATCCTACACCAATTGATAGAGACACAAACAGTTGTCTTAAAAAGTGTGTCTATGCTAGTGATGAATGTGCTCCCGTAAGTAAACAAATAAGTACAGTTATCCCCTTTTCTCCAACCACCTCTATATTACATTAATGGAAATTATAAGGAAACATACATAAAATGTGATGAAATGTGAGTAATCATTTTGTAATACAATGCACATGAAAGCTCAAGAGTAGCTAAATGCATATACATGATACAGAAAGTACATATATGTAACATTTGTGTTTAAACCAATATGTTGGGTTTTTAGTTCCAATAATTATAGGAAGATTGAGGTAGCCACATCTTATGAGAGATGTCAGCAAATATACATACCATGATCAGTCATACTGCAAATATACCTATAATGCAAAGGAACAATATATAAATTGCAAACATTGACATGCCATCTTCAGTACCGTAAAGAACACATCAAAGTGTGTATTTGGTGTTAAATGTGCAACACCATGTATATTTAATGACATTCAAAATGTAAATCAGCCTGGTGTACACATCATCTGGATGTACATGTTACACTGCACCAATAACATTGTATGTAAGCATACTAGAAGCATGAATGATTATGGGCATAATATGTGTTTTGTCTTAGCATAAGGAATAACACAATGCTAAAATATTATTGCTTTGTTACCCAAGTTGTATTCACATACACACAACTAAAGTACAATTGAAGAGGGATTATATAACCTGTGCAACAATAACATACCGGTGCCACATCCCTTTGTGCACACAGCAGAGAAAAGAAAGGTGTGCAACCCATATTCATCTGTGTCCTAACAGAAGGTTATATAAAGAAACATTATTGTTAATATAACATAATTAAACTATAAAAGTAGTACTAGGAACATATGAGTTTGTACTTACAAGAAAAAAATGAATTGATGAGATTCTGTCGTGTCTGGCCACCACTGGCTGTTTGTTCATTTTCAGCAGCTACATGGGTGGGATGCTCGTCTACCAAAGCCTCAGCTAGGTCTGACTGTACATTGTGCCTGAGTGCAACATTGTGCAAAATGCAACAGGCAAGGATAATATCAGACACTTTTTGAGGCTTGTATAGAAGAGCCCCACCAGTTCTGTCCAGACACCTAAACCTGGTCTTGAGTAGGCCAAATGTCCTCTCTATAACAGATCTTGTAGATATATGGGCTGCATTGTACCTGTCCTCTGCTTCAGTTTGAGGGTTTAGCACCGGAGTCAAGAGCCACGGCCTAATTCCGTATCCTGAGTCACCTATAATGAATGGAGCACACATAAGCTGACATTAGTGATCAAATTGTACAATGCCAACATTCCTAAATCAACATGTGTTTTGTGTTAGAACATGTAAATATGTACTCACCCAGCAGCCAACCAGGTTCAAAATGTCCCTCTTCGAACGCATGGAAGACTGAAGAGTTCCTCAGGATAGAGGAATCGTGACTGGAACCAGGGAACTTGGGTACCACATGCATTATCCTCATCGTGGCATCACATACCACCTGTACATTGAGTGAATGGTAGTGCTTCCGATTGCGGTACACATGCTCACTCTGACTAGGTGCAATCAAAGCAACATGTGTGCAATCGATTGCACCCAGCACAGATGGTATCCCTGCTATATTATAAAAGCCAGTCCTGACTTCCAGCCACTCTGTTGCCTCTGTAGGAAAATGAATATAATTCCTAGCGCGTCTATTGAGTGCATAGAGAAACTGGGTCAAGGCCCGCGAGAATGTAGATTGCGAGACCCCGCCCACTATGCCCACAGTTGTCTGGTATGACGCGGAAGCAAGATAATGTAATGAGCACAGCATTTTAACAAGCCCAGGGACTGCACGACCTCTGGCTGTGAAAAAATCTAAATCCCCCCTTATCTCCTCATAAAGAGCTAAGATTGCTGCTGAACTCAAACGATAGCGACTTACAATCTCCTCCTCACTCATCCCATCTAACAGGGTTCTCTCCCTGTACAGACGCGGACGAGGCACAAGTTGTCTCCTCTGTCTTCTCCTCTGATCTCCTGTCCCTCTACCTGTCCCTCGGCCTGTCCCTCTCCCTGTCCCTGTCGTATCCGCGTCACTGTCACTGTCCCTCGGTGTGTCCCTACCTTGCCCTATATCATTCTCTTCATCATCAAGCATGTCATAGAAAAGAATGTTCCTGCGTCTCCTAAACATTCGCAACATTTTGAAATGAGTAGCTGTGAATGAGCAGGTAATGTGCGTCCTTTAAATAGGTATGTGATGATGTCAGGTGACATAGTAAAATGCAAGGTGTTACATTAACATAATAAAGTACTTCTGTGGCAAGCTGTGTGCACTTGTTGTTCTAAGTATTTGTTGTGTGTATTCTGCAGGGAATGATGATATTTGGCAATGATGTGACGTGAAGCTTTGTACAAAGATTGCTTGCAAATAAATAGTTGCATGTGCAATGCATGTAACACTTGTGAACGCAAGAGTCAGTCATGTAATGAGACAAAAAGGCTGAGATTGACGTGGGAAAAGTTTTGTGTAACATGTGTAATTATCCATGTTATTGTGACATGTTGGCAACAATGAATAGTCGTGTGCATATGCATGCATTTGTGTAAGGAGGATAGTTGGTATAGAATGAGTTTACAAGGTGTCCCAATGATGAATTAATGTACATGTGTGTATAAGTTAGGTTGAAGTGCTTGTAATGCAACGGTTACAATGTAAACATGCAATGTGATTGAGCGTCCAATAAGTGACGTCATGAAAATAGGGAGGACCCAAACGTAGATGTAAACATGAGAATTTAGATGTACATGAAGGTTTAAAGATGCGTGACACATTACAAGCATTGTGTAATGTAAAGGAACATGAATATACGGTGTATGTGTGACATGTGTGACATCATGTAAATAATTGTCGCTGAGTTGAGTAAAATGTGTGATATGATGTGAGGTTCTCCTTTAAGAGTTGAGTATAGTATTTTCCCTTGCCACATCATCACATGATGAGTAATGTGACCCGCAAATGCTGAAAACATGTAAAAGTCGAATGTTATGCAAATAAGAAACATCAGCTGTGACACAATGCAGGGAATGCCCCCACACTGTAATGCAAATGACGTTTGTATTGTGAGCAATGAAACGTAAACAGTACTATACTGTTATACGTCCCCGCTCCATTGACTTCCATTGATGTACAGAAGATTTTTTTTTTCTAAGTGCCGTTCCGGCAGCCTTAGCGATCGTTCTCCCCTCCAAACTGCCAACTTTAGTTGGCGGGAGAAATTGGCCATAACATCTCAATTTCGTAGTGTCGATCAGCCCCGATAAGCTGTTTTTTTTTGTTGAATCCAGCCGATTTAAAAAAGTGGCGATCAGTGTCGAAAACAGGCTTATCGGCAGCCGACTGGCCATAACCAAATTATCGGCTCCGAAACCTGGCGATATGAAGCACTTATCGGCGCTTACTGAATCTCAAACCCAATTTTGGCTATAACATGGCCATATTTCCCTTATCAACGCTTACTGCATGAGGCCCTAAGTACCTGCAACTCCTTCCCCAGGTCCAAAAGTTCCATGAGCTCCGAAAGACAATGTTTGGTGGGATCAGATTTCAGTCTCCGATATGAATTTGTATCATTTAGCTGCCCAAGTGCTTCAGACACGTAATCCTCAACACGGTGTACTACAATTGCGCCGCCCTTGTCGGCTTCTTTTATAACGACGTTCTTGTTATTTTTTAATACCGTATCATTTTATAAATGTTGTTTGAACACTCTTGAGCCCCAGATACCTATCACCTATCATTGCTGAGCGAAGCTGGCAGTGGAAGAAAGAATCTATATACGGTTTTTATTGTATCTTCCCTTCTCTACACTAGTGATACATATATAAAATAAGAAATAAAACTGCAAAATGTATCTTCTGATCAGTTAATCTATGTTTTTAATGAGATAGTTTTTTTGAGAGACATTAGCACTCCCACTTATTTGCTTAACTCTCATGGGTAACGACAGTACTGCACTCTTTACCAATAGCCCTCTTGGGTATCCTCTGTGAAGGGGATTATCTATCATGATTGTGGAGCCTTCTATTTCTCGGAGTTGGGTCCCCATCCCTTTTTATTTTTCATGTACTGTTAGGGTGCACTCTCACTGAATGAGGCCCCATCCATCTGACCTCTCCCATTGGTCCTTCAGACAGGGCCCCGACTCTGCTCTCCACACACTGGTAAACTTTCAGACTGGGTTAGAGTCCGACCATAGTTGTCTCTCCCACGTCTTCCTACAGTAGTTTGCCAAACATATTTGCATGTGTCCCGATTATGGCTCCAGTCTCATTTTCATGTTGGACTTCTGAATATATGAATGCAACTACTGTTAAGGGCCCTGACTCTCCTGTAACCTTCCTTGGGAACTCCTGTGCTACTAAAATGTAACCTAGATACAGGCAGCTGGCATCAAGGAGGCCCCACATGACAAGCCCATCTAACAGCTGCATTCCCGGAACCAAAGGTATAAGATCAACATGTCTACCATTGGGACCCCCCGTATTAATTGTGTATAAACAATTATAGACAGGATTCTAAATAATGAATAAAAAATCATAAAGTACAGGGTGCAAACGGAACAAAGTGGGCCCAAACAACCCCACTGAAGATCATATAAACCAAAACAAGGGATCCAGCACACACTGATTAATAGAGAAAACGAAAGCGTCACGGAATAAGCCAAAAATGTAATAGCGGTAACAATAGAACAATAGGTATCACACAAATATGGAAATGCTACACGACTATAAATGCAGAATATATGGATCTTAAAAAGCACAAGAGTAGGAGGGAGAGACACAGGGCAGGGGAGTGGGGGAAAAAACCCTAAAGGAAAAACTGCAAACAAATAAACATATAATAAGACAATGGGGGAGGGTAAGAGGGGTAACGTTTCAGGGTAACAACCTTGGGTCCAACGGAACCACAAGGTACTTCCCTTAACCCTGCAGCCACATTTGAATCTGAGAGAGAGAGAGAGGACAGAAGCTTGATAATCCCACTACTTAAAGGACGGTTTGAGTTTGTATACACTCTTGCATATACTGTGGACTTTTGACCAGGGCTTGATTCTGAGCGAATTCTTTTTTGGCTACTTTGTGTCTTGTAGGGGGGGTTAGGGTTAAGGGAAGTACCTTGTGGTTCCGTTGGACCCAAGAGAACGGGCCTGAGGAAAGGGTTGTTACCCTGAAACGTTGCCCCTCTTACCTTCCCTCATTGTCTTATTATATGTTTATTTGTTTGCAGTTTTTCCTTTAGTGTTTTTTCCCCCACTCCCCTTCCCTGTGTCTCTCCCCCCTACTCTTGTGCTTTTTATGATCCATATATTCTGCATTTATAGTCGTGTAGCATTTCCATATTTGTGTGATACCTATTGTTCTATTATTACCGCTATTACATTTTTGGCTTATTCCGTGACTCTTTCGTTTTCTCTATTAATCAGTGTGTGCTGGAGCCCTTGTTTTGCTTTATATGACCCCCGTATTAATTGTTCAACACAGGGAGCAGTCAACCATGTCAACTGAGACCCCCTTGTTCCTCACAACCCATTGGAGGGCCACGTCTAACCTCGGTAGAAATTCTGATAATTCCTCCCCTTCTTATTGATACACCCCCCCCTGAATTAGAAGTAGAGCTCCTCTCCACTTTTGGAAGTTTCAAAAGTGCTTTCTAGTGTGTGCAGGTATGCGTCAGCTTCTTTTCCTTCTGTAGCTGCCCTTACTATAGACCATACGGGCCCTTTGAAGATTCCCGCAATCCAGACTTTCTTATCATGCTCTAATACCCTCAATTCTTGTACCTTCTGAGTGGCCTGCTCTATTCAGCTCTCAAAATTGTCCTCATCAAAATGGTGTCAGCCTTACACCTGAGAAAGTTTGTAATCGTTGGTGGTAACTGTCATCCTTTTGGGATTACATTGATTTCTGCAATAGTTTCTCCATGACTGTCATTAGTGCCTGTGGCAGCATAGGAGTATTGTCCATAGGGGAGGTGGGAACAGTGGGGTATGCTCATTCTAGAAGTTGTCCACAGTGGTCCCCTCTTTAACTAGGGACTCTCTGACTTTATCTATTAGGCTGAGCTCATACTGCGAGAGTTGCTGCATGCGTGCGTGTGTGTGCACGACAAGCATACTCCCTCTGTTTGGCATATGAGTTCTCCTACTGAGTATACTCCTTGATAAAGGACCCGTTGGTCCGAAACGCGTAGGAGGTTCCTGTCTGTGTCCCCTAAGGGGGTGAATTTGTCTCCCACCATGCTGCAATAAAGAAAAACTTTTTTATTCCACACCTTGCTCCCTGGCTGTGCGCCATTCGTTTTTTCTACTGGATGTCTCTGGATTCTGGATCCTTCTTGGCTTGCACGCCGGCAGAGGAACCCTGGAGATGACGTGAGTGGGGCTTATCGGTTTAGACTGTTATAGTTGGGTCTGACTGTTGTCACTGTGATACCTACAAGTCTTTATTTGCCTACCCACTCCCACTGGTATCTCCAGGGTTAATAGTACTCATGTTATTGGATGGAGTTGCTGCGGGTTTGAGCACCCCAACTCTTTTACCTACATGCTATGCACATGGAATCATGCCCAAGGTCAAACTTCTCCTGCTACATTGTGTATACTCAGATGGAACAAATACATTCTTGGTGATGTACACATTTTCCTTAAAAAGTCTGAATTAAAACCTAGATATTTAAAATCTTTTCTTTACTTGCTGTGTCAAAACATACTCATAGAAATCAAACCGCTTGAAATTAAATTAGGCAGCTTTCCACCTGCTTTATAATCTGTGTCTGAGAGAATCCATACCACATCCTAAGTAAAAATGTCAGATTCTGCACTTAGTCTGGCTCTGATTAGCCAACCATCCAAACATATGTAACCCCTGTGTGATGAGCTCACATACTAACACTACCCCCTGGCAGGTTCCTCTCCAATGTGCTCAGGAAATGTGACTGTGATGGACACGAGAACAGCCAATAATAACAGCTGTGGAAGAGGAGGGACTAAAAAAAAAAAAAAAAAATAGAGGGGACTTTAAAAAGAGGACTGCCCATGTTGAAGCTGAGTATTATCAGGTTCGGTTGAGGTCTGCAGAGTGCGCACATGTGCACGTGGCATCAGGAGCAAAGAGCAACAGTTCCAGATGTGGATGAGAAATCAAACGCCACCAGAGGGGGATCCTCAATGGCTATAAAAGCACATTGGTAACGAAGCTCCCTTTTCAAAGATCAGGCCTGCAACAGGTTCAGTACACAATAAGCACAATAAGTGTGCCGGCACGCTCATAAGCCAACCTACCCAAGATTGGAAGGCTACTACACCACTGACTCGCATCCGTGCAGCTTTATTGGGGGTTGTGTAGTAACCTGAAATACTGTGTGTAGTGATCCTCATCGGAGGATCCCAAGGTACCTAAGTCAGTAAGGTAGAACTAATTCTATCACTCATACTGTGTCTATTCTTACTACCGTCTGACGGTAGGCCCCTATTTATAGGGACTCAGGCCCCAGCATTAGCAATAGAGGGGGTTACATTGGAGGCGCTGCTGAGATTTATGTTTTCTGATTTAACAAGTGTGGTACACACTATAAGTTCCCCAGTTGTACGGTCAGAAATTGGCACTGTTACAGAAGTCATTAAGACGGTTGCCCCATAGCACCTTTGCAATCATTTTGTTATACCTCACAATGGGTGCAGACATTTTAAGTGATTGGTGCACGCGGGATGGCCTAGAATGTTATAACGCGCTACTTCCAACGGTCCCAGATACAAATGAGGATGTGAGTATCAATGGAGTACTCGGTGCCGATCCCCCATGGGAACGGGCCCAGTTAAGGGAAAAGATTATGCTACAAAACCAAGACTGCATATGTACAGTATTGTGTATGTGTGAGAATGGTATTGACCCTACTAAGGTGCTCAATACCATTCCCGGGAGGGACCAGATGTGGTGTGCTATTGTGGGATGTAAACCTGTTGCTGGTCCTAGCAATGTTACTGCACACACTACAGTAGATAAGGTTGAGAGTTCCTAGCTAAAGAGGAAGCCACAATGGAAGCGTTCAGTAATTAAATGTACCCTGAAGTACCTACTTCCTCTACGGGACATGCCTCCGCTTCCTCTCAGGATCTTATCACAGCCATGGGACAGTTACAGAAGAAATGAATGCACTACGCAGAGGGGAACAATTATTATAGGCTATGAATCTTTTCCGGAGTAAGCCCAACTCCCCATAGTGAGGATGACTTTGAAAGTTGGATAGAGCAGATCACGCAGATGGCAGAAGTACTGGTATATCTGGATGACCTAATGGTGTTTGGGAAGACCTTGGAGGAACACGAGGCCCGCCTGCTGAAGGTACTAGATCGGATGGGCGAGAGTGGACTAAAATTGTCATTGAACAAGTGTCAGTTCTGCCAGACGTCTGTGTCTCGTATGTGCGACACATTGTCTGAAAATGGAGTGGCTACTGATCCCTCTAAATTAGAAGCCATTGTATCCTGGCCTAGGCCCAAAAAACTAACAAAATTGCAATCTTTTCTGGGCTTCTGTGGATATTACAGACGGTTCGTGAATATTTTCTCAGCCATAGTACTGTCATTGACGCAATTAACGAAAGGCTACTCGCCACCCAGAGGATGCAATAGTCAAAACTATTTCAAAATGAATGAGGCATTTGGAGACAGATGGACTTCCAAGTGTGAAAAGTTTTTCCTGGTCAAAAAGGCCCATCTCACTATTGCGCCAGTACTCACGTTTGCTGATCCATAAAAACCCTATGTGTTTCATGTAGATGCCATCCTAGAGGATTTAGGAGCAGTACAGTTTAAGGAGCACCCCGACGGGCTGAGGCTCGTGGAATACCCGAGTCAGGGCTGGTGCCTCAGAGTAACTACCCAGTGCACAAACTGGAATTCCTGGCATTGAAATGGGCAGTAGTGGACACACTGCATGATTAGCTGTATGGAGCCACCTTTGTAGTGCACACAAACAACCTACTGTTGTTTATACTTGCATTCTATCATCAGTGAAGTTGGATGCCACTGATCACAGGTGGTTAGCAGCCTTGGTTACCTATCATTTCAACCTAAAGTTCAGAACAAGGAAATAAAACATTAATGCAGACGCCCTGTCATGAATTCACAGAGATACTCGAAGTATAGACGAACAATGGGAAGAAATTGCTGCAGCCAGAGTGTGTGCCTTTTGCAAGCAAACTGAGGTGCCAAGACAGACCACGACTGCAAATCTAAACTGAGTAGTGGACAGTCTGGGGATATTCCCCACAGCGGTACCCCTGGCATACTCTCACCCTTAAGAGTTAACTATGGAGAGGCTACCCCGTTTAAACCGGAAGGATCTAGCACATGCTCAACCGACAGACACTGGTTTGAAGGAAGTGTGTGTCACGGGAGACCAGGTTTATCGACGCCTTTTTATATCGGGATTATATGACTGAGCAAAGCAAGGAGGTAAAATAAATTGTAATTTATTTCAGGAAAAGGCATACACACAATGTAACACAATTTGCAGGATTAACACACTTACTGGGAACGGGGCTAACGACTAAAACTATCCTTAAACGAAATTCACAAAAATTACCTCTGTAGGAGCCCTTTCCAATGACCGGGAGGTACTCACGAAAGTCCTGGAACGGATTTCGGCATGCAATGCCAGACGCGACCGCAACGTTCTCAAAAAGCAGGACTTAGAACATTTTCTCACTCAAAATCTTTGAAGCCAGCTCACGTCTATTCAGCACAGAGCATCTTTGAATTTGCCGCTGAAGGTTTGGCGCTTGGAATCTGCACTCCTGATTGGTTGCAAGGCTCCTTACGGGTTTCAGTGTCCCATTCACAAACCTCTACAGCCTATCAGATTGTTCTCCTTGTAGAATTTATAGTGACAACTGCGCTCAAATGCTCGATCACAATGGTAGTGAAAAATGGACTCAGGCTAATAAGACATAACGATCTCTGTGGGGCCAAATGATCCCTGAGGTAGGGGCAAGCAATAAAACCCCATGACACCTCTAATTGGGATGGTCCCCCTCCAAAAGATATGAAAAGTACTCACATATTGCGCTGATCCAAATTTCTAAAGACGTGCAGCCAAGTAAATGTAGATAGCTGTAGAGGAAAGAGGAGAACTGGCGCACAATCCAATGAAGTGGGTCCCAGGATGAACGAAATAGATTATTTATTAATGTAATAACATCCAACAAACGGAGGAGAGCAACCTCCTACGCGTTTCGAACAGTAGTTCTTTGTCAAGGAGGTTGCTCTCCTCAGTTTGTTGGATGTTATTACATTAAAAAATAATCTATTTTGTTCATTCTGGGACCCACTTCATTGGATTGTGCGCCATTTCTCCTCTTTCCTCTACGTGGGAATTCTCCTGCCAGCCAATCACCAATTTGCCGGTATTGTAAAGCCAGGAGGGCACCTTTTTTTCCACTCTGCAAAGGGGCATGCGCCAACCTGGCACCTCTGCCTCTTTGCATACTGAGCTCACCCGCTGTCCATGCACCACAGAGTCTGGGCTCTGGCAAATGGTGGTCGGATTGCCCTGTGTTAGCCCTGGATGCGGGTACTCAAGCAGAACTGCAGTACTCCTCTTGTTCAACACCTTGGCATCCCTGAGGCTTTCAAGTCCGGACGCCATCTGGTCCATTGGAATGCATGACTTAGAAATCCCACAGTTCATTTACAGGTTATCAGCATATATACCTATTAAATATAACTCTTTAATAAAATATACGGTGTCTTGTATCTTATGTGATGAATGTGTAAGTACCCATTCTGGTGTCAGGGATGGAGTGAGGGGATATACTGCCTATACTCACTAGCCTCATTTTTGGCAAACTTTAGAAATAACTTTTTTAAACTTTTTACACACAAGAAATCACTCAGCTTTATCGCATAGCTGGAGCACCCCTGAACCCCTATACCAGGTTCAGGGTACCTGGGCATGTATCTGGGCACCCCTATTTATACTAGGGACCCCCTGTATGGTTGCAGGTATACCATAACCCCTTCATGCCCGTTCACCTTGTCTGGATGATGCTGCAGCAGGAATCCTGGCGGTGAGTCGTAATAACGTTTTCAGAGTCAGAGTTTGCCCGGAGCAATGTGCTTGGCTGCATCCGAGAATCTCACTCGATTCCCGGATACAACTCCTGGGGTATCCCATAACTCTGGAACCCCGATACATAGACACATTTTGTAAAGACTTTCTCCGGCAAACCCACCCTGAAACTTACAGCCAGATATCTCCTGATCCCAGCACCCCAGGAAAGGCAAAACACAAATAAATCTTTATCAATGTCGCAAAATTTGCACACAGTCACAGTAATGCATTTCTTACAACTGGCTGACACTCAAGGACCTAAAACACACGGACCAGGGGTAACCAAGTGTGCTTAACCTTTATTAGTGAGCCTGTTAACCCCTTCACATCACAGTGTGGTCAGCCTTGAGGGACCATAAATCAGCCAGGATGGTCTTTGGAATGCCCATTCAAAGTCGTCTCCTTTTAATGCAATGGCCTAATCTAGTGATCAAGAGCGATGTTCAGTCGCAAAGAAGTCACAACACACCATAACTAAGCAACTGGTGTTTCTTTACAAGAATAAACAGGTGGTACTCCATTCTCTTCATGATGATCATATTGGCCTCGAATGGCTGGGAATGTCGAAGAATATTGCAAGAACTGTGGAAGGTGTGTGCCTAGAAAGACTTTACCTATGAGGGCCACACCACTGACAAATATTACCAGCAGTGGACCATTGGACTTAGTCTGTACAGGTACGCCGACGAGTATTCTAAAACTTGCCTTGGAAAATCTGGGGCTATCACCAACAAGACCCAGGTACATGCTGCAACATTTCAGTGACATTTCTGCAGAAAGACTAATGGCCCATCGGGTCCCTGTCAGTCCCATTCAGTTTGAATGGGACTGCCAGGGACCCCCGCTGTGTTAATCCGATGGGCCATTAGTCTTTCTGCAGAAATGTCACTCAAATGTTGCAGCATATACCCAGCATGTATTTTGAAAGCCGACTCATCAAGAAACTACTACGCATCTGCAAAAAAAAAATCACATACGCCTTACCACCAACAGGACCCAATTGAATATGATGGGCACATTGAACATTCAAGAGAAGGAACGATGGAGTCTGCATGTGCAACACCTGGCTACTGCTGCTGTTATGAACAATTGGGGAAATAAAAGCCGTTATGACGAGAGTCCTACAGGAGCTAAAGGTCCTACATGGCAGAGTCCTTATCCGAAATATGGGTAAACCTGGTAAACACAAAATAGTGAATCGCTGGAAATCAGAGTCTCATGTGGTAGTAGAGAAACTACAAGGACTTCTAGTATATCGCGTGAGGCCCGGGAGAGGAGATGGTAAAGAACCTGCATAGGATTCATCTTCTGCCAATAGGGCAGTTAGTGAGATGTCCCGAGAAAGAAAGTATTCCAGCAATAGCAAGTCAACCCAGGAGACGTGATCAACTAAACCGAGGACAGGGTCCTCGGGATAGCCCACCATGCCACAGTAAGCAGGATAGTGACAAGGAGTCGGATCAGGATGATGGATACCAAAGATGGAGAATGTTAGGGCACCGATTGAATATCTGGGATCAGGAAGAGCAGCATCCTCCTCAAGAGGTGTCCCTAATGCGGCCAGCAGAACTGCAGAATGGAGAAAGAGATGTTCTCATTGAGTTGGATTCCGAAGCAGAGGAATTCACCGCAGGTGGTTCTATCGAACAGGTAAGCAAAACTGAATATGAAGTTGTTCTAGATAGTTGCAAGCCTCCTTCATGTGTAGAGTCCACAGAACATGGTCCATCAGTCCCCTGTGGATCCTCTGAAAAGCAAGGGAAAATAACTGTAGTACCCCCAGTGTTCTTGCCACACCCCAAAAAAGGAAACTAGACTCCCTATGATTCTCCAGGGGTGTCTACAGGAAGTTCCCTTGACTAGTATTTTATTTATTTATAAAAATGTTTTACGAGGAAGTAATACATTGAGAGTTACCTCTCGTATTCAAGTATGTCCTGGGCATAGAGTTATAAAAATACATGGTTACAGTATGGCTAGATGGGTAGTACCTATGACCCCCGAAATAGGTAACGCTTGGAGCTGTGGGACCATGTGGTGTAACAGTACAGCAATCTGTAAAAATTGTGTGTAGGTTCCACTGTACCTATGATTCTAAGTACCTAGAGAGGATCATGTGTTAGGTAGCCATGTTATGTGTCACAAGGATTGTAATTCGGTTGATGGGGACATCAACATTTTTAGCAGGGCGAGGATGTAACCCCCGTGTGATGAGCTCACATACACACTGGCTCCTGGCAGGTTCCTCTCCAATGTGCTCTGGACATGTGACTGTGATGGACATGAGAGCAGCCAATAATAACAGCTGTGGAAAAGGAGGGACTAAGAGGGAGAGGAGCCTTTAAAAAGCAGGGTAGCCACGTTGGATCAAAGCTGCTGTGAGTGCCAACAGGTTCGGTCGAGATCAGCGAGTAAACATTGCATCAGGAGCAGAGTGCGGTAGTTCCAGACATGGAAGCGAGATGAAGCGCCGCCGGAGTGGATCCTCAATGGCTATAAAAGCACAGTGGTACCGAAGCAACCGTTTTCAAAGAACAGGCCTGCAACAGGTTCAGTACACAACGAGCTCCATGGTGTGCCTGCACCATCATAAGCCAACCTACCCAGAGATGGGAGGCTACTACACCCCATGAGGAGGAGTGGCTCAGTGAGTAAATACACTGACTGGCACTGAGTTTGCAGCAGGGAAACCCGATTCAGTTCTTGGTGTCAGCTCCTTGTGACCTTGGGCAAGTCACTTTATCTCCCTGTGCCCCAGGCACCAAAAACATAGATTGTTGTAAGCTCCACGGGGCAGGGAATGTGCCTGCAAAATGTCTCTGTGAAGCACTACGTAAAACTAGCAGCGCTACATAAGAACATGCTATTATTATTATTACTTACACTGACTAACACCAGTGCCGCGTTATTGGGGGCTGTGTAATAACATGTAATACTGTGTGTTCTGATCCTCATCTGAGGATCACAAGGTACCAGAGTCAGTAAGGTATAAGTAAACTAATTGTATCACCCCTACTGTGTCTGTATTCTTCCTGCAGTCTGACCGTAGGCCACGGGTGGTCCAGTAAGTTATTTCTAAGGACTCGGGTCCCAGCTTCAGCAATAGTAAGAAGTCTGGGAGCTAAAAATAGAGGGGTTACATTTAGTCAAGACACAAACCCTCTCTTCTGAGAAATGCATTCAGAACCATGATCTTTGTAAAAATCCAGAGAGTTGCAAAGATGCCAAATCAAGGGGCTGTAACCTGGAAATTCTGTTTGCAGGCTCAAACGAAGAAATGGTGGCGATCCTTGGAGGTTGGTACATGCAGATCGGCATCCTTTAAATTCAACAGATACAAGAAAATACCCCATTTCTATAGATGCTATTATGGATGAGGACATTTTTTTGAGGAGGTGATTTACATACTTTAAATCTATGATCCAGGTAGCACTTGCCTGATACATTGGGGGCTAGAATTATGTTTTAAAACATCCCTCTTTCTTGATTCTTTGGGAATCTTGAAATTGCGAAATTAAACTATACATTTGAATTAAAGAATCTTCATTTTTGGGTGGATTCTATGAAGGAACTTATTTGCCAAAAATGTCTCTTCCTGGCATCTGCACAAATTCTAATTTATCTCCAATTAATTAATCTCCAATTAATAATTTGTAGAACTCGTTTGAGTTGCTGAACGGTTTGCCCCAATTCTTTGAGTCTCGTTCCGAAGAACAGATGGTCTTAAAATTTACAAATATCTTTAGTTTGATATATTATAAATGATATAAGCAACAGGTGGATGGACTGGGAAAGAGACTGACTGTCACAGACTTAACAAAAATACTTATTCCACTATCGCTAGTTCTGCGCGAACATCTTCATTTTTTATGATGATTTGCAAGTCTTATCAATTTGATAATTATTTCTTGTTTTAAAGACATCTGATTCTTCTTTAACACTCCTTTCTTCATCAGAGGAACAAGATCTCTCCCGTTCTTAAATTTCCACCTCAGTGGCGTGGGATGAAACTTTAGTTATGTTTGTGACCTGAATCATTTACTAGATTTTCCCCTGAATTCAGCTCCGATTAGTTCTAGGTTTTGAAGAGAAAAAGTTCATCCATCTGGCTAGGGATCTCACCAACGACCTTTTTCGTGATATATTCTTGACAAATTTTTTTTGTATAACCAAAATTTTATTTTCCATTACAAAACAGCTATTTAGTCTTGACCATGGCTTTCTTGGGCTTTAGAGTACAACTTTCAGAGGTTGTACAAGGAATATGGGGCATAGTAACCTGCAGAGCTGACAAAACAGAATGAGCGGTAAACACACATGCATAGTCTAAGTCTTCCACCAATTTCTGCCTCATATTGGGCAGTAAAAGGGTAAGCACTAATACAGTGGATGAGGGTGTGCCCACTGGTAATGTCACACCCAGGAGACGGTGTGAGATGCGGATCAATGTTACTCACTGATAATTTCTAATGGTACCAGAGAGAAAGAGCGCCATAGAAATTCCAGATGGAGGATCTCACACAAATCGGTGCCCCTTTACCCTGGATGGCTGTACAGTAGAATAGCTTCGGGAGACTTTAAACTTTCAGTGCCTGCTGAGGTGGCGCAAATATGGCCTGGGACACAGAAAACATGTAGCAACAACAGCTGGTCCTACAGTACCTCTGATGAGGTACATGAAATATTACTGATCAACTTAAGTCTGTTTTGCTCTACCTCAAGGTGGAAGTAGGCGCATTAACCTATTCGGTGCCAGCTACCATGGGGATGTAGAGGAAAAATGGATAACATTATGATTTGCTAAAAATAGTTTTACAACTAAAACCTGATCACAGCGATTCTGAAATTGCGGCAGCATTTTTTTACCAAAAATATTAGTCCCTAACAAGTCCCTAAACAACGGCATATACTGTATTGTATACACATTGCTTCCATATGTTTTTATTTTGTTTCAAAATAATGTAAAAAGTAATGGAACTGAGTTATGGGTCTATGTATAAGGAATATCTGGGACTGCATTTAATGCAGTAACGCCGTCTAGATCCTTAGACTTCAGAAGCTTCCGCGTGATTGCCAAATTTGGTGTTGTCAACAACATTTCCCTCATAAGAAGCATGGTCACGTCAGCTACAGTATGTGTCTCGTATAACATTAAATAACTTAATCAGAATACACACTGTTCTTAGATTTCTCAAGTAATTAAATAACCATTCAATGCCAATTAATCATAGTTAAATAAGGGCCCTGTGAAAGACGTGCTATGTACACATCTAAGACTATTTAATGCTCAAATACTTTGCAGTATCTAAGTTAAACAATGATTCATTAAACCTCCCTTGCTACACAATGGAGAGGCTAAACCTTAAGTGAATGAGTCGAAAATCTTTTGTTCCGCAATAAAAGACATCAAACCCCAGAGTGTATTATACTTTCCATGTTAACACTGTGAAATACTTTAATTGCGCAAACTGAAACGTGTTCAGGTGCTCTCTATCCATTTTTGGTCTCACAGGTGTTTTCAGTCATTTGCAGTCAATTTGTTCAAATCTTTTGATCCAAGCATGAAAATGCGTGACATTGTACCACACCTGTGCTTTTTTATTTAAAAGCCAGGCTTACTTTGTAGTTCACTGTATGCACCCATTTAGTTTTTTTGTTTTGTGTACTTGGCCATTTGCAAAATGATTTCTTTATTTATTATTTCTGCCTCTTTACAATGTTTGGCCTAAAACAGGGGTGTGCAAAGTTTCTGACATGTGCCCCCCTGTCTAAACTCCCCTACGGCTCACGCCGGCGTCAAACGACGCAGCGGTGTCATGTGTTCCAGCTGCGTCATTTGACGCTGGGTTGCCATGGAGACGCGTCGCTGGAAGGGAAGTTAAAGTTACAGAGGTCTCGCGATCCCAGGCATTTATTTTAAATGCTTTTGGGGAAGCACCGGGCCTCTGTAACAGCCACGCCTCCCCCCCCCCCCAGAAAATCTCACGCCTCCCCTGTGGGGTGCGAACCCTACTTTGCGCACAGCTGGCCTAAACAAAATGCACTGGTAACTATAGCAAATAATAATAGAATTGAATCAGTAGAAAAGATAGGTAAACCTAACAAGAGTAATTTCCCTTCTTGATTTAATGCATGGGTGTGCAAACTTCCTGTGCCCCCTTGCCTGCTCTCCCCCTTACCTTTAATGCGGCGTCAAATGACGCAGTGGGGTCATGTGATGTCACATCACGTGACGTCACATCACGTGACATCGCATTGCCATGGCGACGGGCATCAAATGACGTCACATGACACCGGTTTGCCATTGTGACACGTGGCCCAAAGCCGGCTCAATTCAGGTGAGTTACAGAGGCCTCGCACTGAAGAGAGCGGTACCTCTCTAACTGACACGCCTCCCCCCCAAAAAATCTAATGGAATCAGGTGCTGACAAAAAGGTTCGTAAAATGTACACATTTTCGGTTCCATTCTAGTCACATTATTCTGTAACTCCTGTTATTTGATATTAAATAGGTTCTCCGAAGCAATACTATATCTATCGAACGCAGGCTAACACCGGTGAGGTATGAGCAGAAATACAGATATCAGAGTTTCTTGTACAAGTTCTGCAAGTGTCCTTCCACCCTTTCAAACCCAGTGGGCTGAATTTCTTACACATATTTTTTTTTTTTTATATAGTATAACTTTGGTACCAAAGCACAGCAGGGATAAGGCGAAGAGAAAAACACAAGGAGTAGCACTTGCGTAGTAATCAAACTATTATCAAGCTATTATTGCCTTGAAGTTTATCTAATATATCCGGTCTGCCCTTTAATCTGTGCATCACTGTCTTATGGGGAATGCCCATGATATGTACTAGACTTTGGAAGGTTGCAGTACTAAAAGTATTTTCTAGATTGTATAGATTTAGAAAAATGCAGTAAAGGTTGGTCCTTCAGTTGCCCCAAAAAGAATTGTGTGGAGAGCTTCATGTTTGGTGTATACACACACTATTTGATAAAAAAAACAAAAAACAATTTAACTTTTGAAAGGCTTTCCCAGAAACAAATTGTTTCAATATGCTGAACCTCCTCAAAAATATAATGTTGGTGTATTATTTCTAAAACGCTCTGCAGAAGATTTTCCATTGAGTAAAAAAAAAAAAAGTTTGGGATAATTGAAAAGTGCCACGACTCAACCATACTTCTCGTATCCTATTTAGGCTGGCTCGCCTTGTGTGAACAATTCTGAAACTTTACAAGCAACATTGGGGTTATTCACAAAATGGCAAGAGTGACTGGTGACCATTAACATCCATTCTGTTAAAGCAATACTGAACGGATTATTTTAACTAACCTGGATCAAGGCACCACCCACAATAGGTATGCCTCAGTCTTACCAGTGGGAACATAGTAACATAGGTACATAGTAGATGAGGTTGAAAAGAGTCAATGTATCCTACTTATCGTAATTTTCTTTTCCTGGAACCATAGGCGTTAAATCCATCCTTAGCTTGAGTAGGACAGGAAATTGAATTCTGCAGCTAGTAAGAAAAAAGGCCCATCCTCCTACCTGTAGGTAGTCTTTGGTACCTCCCATAGCTGAAAGATGCAACTGATATATATTAAACATAGGGCGGGTAACTATGTGCCCACTGCCATATGGTTTGAGGAAAAAAAAATTACGGTGTTGGATAATTTTTCCCTCTTCCTGTTCCCCATGGCAGTGGTCACCGTAGGGACATACGCAAGCAATACAATAAGGGAGGGCAATAATAAATAACACCAATATCAGTTTCAACTAATTTATTTTGTTACTACAGACTGAAGTACTGTGCGACCAAAACTTGCATCAGCTGAGGTCTATAGTATTTCATAAATGTGTTAAATGACCATACGGCTGCCTTGCACATCTGTGCAGGTGACGCCTTTGCTTTAAACGCCCATGATGTGGCCATGGCCCTTGTAAGCCTTTAGACTTAAAAGTGGATTTTCTCCTTTTCGTTCAATGCGTTCCTTATGCATGACACAATCCATCTGGATATTGTTGCCTTGGATGCTGCTTACCCAGTCCTGGGTCCTTCTGGGAGGATAAACAGCCTATCCGACTTTCTGATACCTGCACTCGGTTGATATAGGTTTTCAAACATTTCACCACATCCAGATTGTGTAACACTTCCTATATCTTATTCTCCGGTTTTGGACATAATGACTGAATTACAATTTTTTTGATAAGGTGAAATTGGTAAACTGGTCGCATGACTGCCTTATCCTGGTGAATGATAAAGAACTGTTCTTTGCAAGATAGAGCTTGTAACTCTCCCACTCTCCTTGCTGACGTTATGGCTATGAGAACACTCTCTTATATGACAATAGTTTACAAGATATTTGATGTACATGTTCAAAAGGATGTACTGTCAGGGCATCCAGAACCAGCAAGAGGTCCTATGACGGAAATTTACACCTGATTTTAGGACTTAATCCTTTGACTACTTGGAAGAAACGAATGAGAAGTCTCTCAGTCGCTAGATTTCTTTCTAGTGCTGATAATTCAGATACGTGCACTTTTAATGAGTCCTCTGTCAAATCCTTCTTGCAGAATTTCTACCAATGTCATGGAGGTTGGTGAGAAGAACATATGTTTCTGTTGTACACACCAGTCCCTGAAACAAAGCCAAATTCTATAGTACGATAGGGGAGCCCCTGCTGCTGCCACGGTAGTGATTGTGAGCGGTGCTCTTGGGCAATATTGTATATAAGGCTGATAGAAAAGTAACCCAAGTGTAGCACTCAGGCTCACCTTCTGGTGATAAATGTAGTAGTTAAAACGTAATCTTTATTATGCAACAAGTTAAAATAATGGGTGTTAAAACGACAGTCTGAAGGTGTACACTGGATCCAAATGCTGTTAGCCGTATTGGCTCAGGATCCTAAAGTAAATAGTGTGTCAATAGACCATTGCTAATACTACACTAGATAACAGTCCTTGTAAAGGATCTGTAGGTCGGTGGAGACTTGCAGGGAATTCTCGTGAGCAAGATAAAATGTACTGTAAATCAATTAGCAAAAAAACTGATAAACCAAAATGTAATAAATAGGACGGTTTCATTTACAGTAGCCGGTATGATTCCTGTGGTACCCAGTTTATAATATATTGGGTGTACCACAGTCCAACCAGCAAATAAAATGTTTGATCAAGGCTTACCTGGGTCCTCCAAATGTGACTATTAATAGTGATGTAGGTAAGTCCGCACCATTACAATAGCCAATGTGACCTTGAATAACCTTTCAAGGAGTGTGCAGCAATGCTCTAAGTAGATCTATATAATACCTAGACCATCTTCACTAGATATAGCCGCTTAATAGATGCCGAGGTGAATAGTGTGGACCGATAGTAGTATATAAGGTCCTTATTGATTTAAACCCCTGAGCATTATTATAAGTATGTGGCTAGCTCTGCAGCCACAACAGTGGTTTTAACCACAAGTAACCTTAGGGTTAATCATATGTTCAGAGAGTGTCATCTATTCCCCCTGTGTGGTTAGAGGTAATGAAGTATAGGTTCTTTTAATATTAGAAGAACCATACACTTATAAATCGTTGGTCAGCTGGGTGGAAGTTAATCACAGATAAGGCAGATACTAATGATCAAAAGTAATGTACTGATAAGCAGCCCATGTGCACTGCTATTGTAGAAAGACTTTTATACTGTGGTGAGTATGTTAGCAGGAGTGTATAACGTTGCAGGCTGTTGAGATACAATATCTCTCAAACTTATCAAAGGTACATAGATCTTGAGGGAATAATGTCCCTGTATATCTGAAGGAGGTTTTGCGTGTCCGTTGGGGCACTTAGAAGACCTATATTGTGCAAGGGCAGAGAGCCACACCAGCTCGCAGTGCGAGACAGTCAGGTGCGGTGGCGATCAGACTCTGCGTGCACGTCTGAAAACCGAGCCGACGCGCGTTTTGCGAGACGCTTTTTCAAGGCAGATTGGTGCGTAATGATGAGGGAACCCTGCATGCTAGCAGGTATTTATAGGTCCTCCAGGGGAATTACGTCATTCTTAACCCTTGCTGTATCAGTGCATGTGTGGATTTCTGCGCTTATGTGCACAGCTATAAAGTCCTGTGTATGGGCACGCACTCTGAACAGAAGATGATATGTGTCTGGCTAAGACGTAATTAAAGCAAAGTTATGCAATATGTCTAGTATGTCATTACAGTCAGACTAATCGGAGTGAAATGAGATAATTCATTCAGGGGTAGTAGATGATATTGTTGCAGGATTATGCTGATAGTTGCAATGTGTAAGTCATGAGTTCAATGATGGGTTCTCATTGAAATATAGGGTCCAGAGATACACTTGGATTTAATAACTTCCATGCTGGAAGAGTTGGTATAATGTCATGGGATATGGTTAATCCCTAACTCAAGAGATGGCAGAAGGTAGGTATGAGGTGGAGTGAAATATAAAGAGTTAAGGGTGGTGTAAGCCATATCCCTCTTTCTGGAAAGAATAGGACTGCTCAAAAGTGTGGGGGGTCATATAATGGGGTGAACATGTATACCTCATTCAGACCTCATTCAGACCTCTAGGTGCTAGCGTTCCGAGTGTGTAAATCCATTTGGATTCTTTTTGGAGGAGGACTGTGTCCCAGTCCCCCTTCCTTTGACCTCTGGTGAAGTGGTCAATCCCACAAAATTTCACAGCCTTGGTGTCCCCTTGTGCCGATGTGTTCCAGCACTCGCTGTTTAAGGCAACGTCTGGTTTTCCCGACGTAAATTTTCCCACAGGTACAAATGCCTTGGTATACAACGCCTGTGCTGTGGCAATTTATGAAGATACGAATCTGGTATGTCTTGGTATTGTTCCAGTTGGTAAACTGTTTCGTAGTCTTCATATGTTGACACGCCTTACATCTCTGGCAGGTGTAAGATCCTGTGGGTTTAGGTGGTAGCCATGTCCTTGGTGTTTTTCCAGTAAAATGACTATGAACCAATAGGTCGCGTAGATTCTGTGCCCGTCTACTGGTCATAGATGGGTATTCCTTAGTAACCCCTTTCAGTAGTTCATCGGCCCTTAGGTTATTCGAGGTCACATCAGCTATTGTAATGGTGCGGATTTACCTACATCACTATTAATAGTCACATTTGAAGGACCCAGATAAGCCTTGATGAAACATTTTATTTGCTGGTTGGACTGTGGTACACCCAATATATTATAAACTGGGTACCACAGGAATCATACCGGCTACTGTAAATCAAAGCATCCTATTTATTACATTTTGGTTTATCAGTTTGTTTGCTAATTGATTTACAGTACATTTTATCTTGCTCACGAGAATTCCCTGCAAGTCCCCACCGACCTACAGATCCTTTGCAAGGACTGTTATCTAGTGTAGTATTAGCAATAGTCTATTAACACACTATTTAATTTAGGATCCTGAGCCAATACGGCTAACAGCATTTGGATCCAGTGTACACCTTCAGACCGTCGTTTTAACACCCATTATTTTAACTTGTTGCATAATAAAGATTACATTTAACTACTACATTTATCACCAGAAGGTGATAAATGAGTGCTACACTTGGTTTACTTTTCTATCAGCCTTATACACAAATTCTGTAGTAGACAGTTGATGTCAACTTGTTACTTGCTTCTAAGAGACTCTGTATAGTCCTATCTTAACATCCTTTGTCTCTTAGGAATTTCCACTTAATCTCCAAGCCACCAGAGCTAGTTATCTAGGATTTAAATGTTTTACTGGGCCCTGATGTAGTAACCTTCGTACATTCGGTAAATGGCACGGCGTGTCTATCGCCATATTTATTAGATGGGCAAACCATCGTCTCCTTGGCCAATATGGCACTCAGTATCACCTCTGCTTGGTTGATCTTTATTTTCCACAATATTTATGCAATAAGAGGGATTGGAGGAAAGAGATATGCCAGTTAGAACTGCCATTTGAAGCTAAGGGTATGTCTGTATTGAACAAGGATGAAATCGCCTCATTCAGTCCACCTTTCTGTTGTGATATGTGGCCATCAAGCCTACTTCAGATTGACCACAACACCCCACTATTTTGTAAAATACTTGGCTGTCTAAGGTCCATTCTCCAGGGTGAATTTTGTTGTGACGGAGCTAATCTGCTGCCCTGTTTTGTGGCCCTGGTATATGTATGGCTGTCATATTTGTGACATAGCCTTCTGCCCATGACAAGATTTCTGATGTTAATTTCAGTTTTCCACTCTTTGTTCCTCCTTGTTTGGCTATATATTTTACCACGGTGCTTTTGTATGATCTTATTTATGTTTCCACGTGTTATGTGTCCTTGGAACGCTTCTAGAGCTTTCTGAACTGCCTTGAGCTCAAGCAGATTTGATGGTAAATGCTGGTCTTTTGCTGACCAAGTACCTTGCACCACTATATCTATCATCTGTGCTCCCCAGCCTGTGCCGCTGGCACCTGTTATCGTTAACCAATGACTTTGGTGTAGCTTATGTCCTTTTAAAAGATTTTGGGCATTCTCCCATCATCTTAGTTCATCCTTTGTGTGGGTATATATAATTTTATAATATATATATATATATATATATATTTATTTTTGTGTGTCATATTGTAAGAGGCAGGTGCAGACGTACACACAAGAGTTTTGGGAAATTAAACATAGCTTTATTCAGCCTGTCCCTTTCAACAATACACAGAAAACAAAAATATACAAGAGAAACAAACTCCTATCCCTTGTAAGGGCTTATTTACTTCCCCAGTCCCTATCTGCAAGACCTTACCAGTCTCAAAAGGTACCTCAAAGCAGGTGGCCCTTCAGGTCAGTCTGTGGATACGGGTGGGTGTTCATTGAGGGACTTTTGGTCAGTTTCTGGGTTTGCTGCACCTTGGAAGAAAGGTCTGTTCCTCTTGTTTCTTGCAATCAGCACTCAGTAATCCTGTGTGCTCAAGAATCTCCTGGTTTGTTCACAGCAAGGGGCAATTAAGCTGGTCTGATTAACCAGGTGTAGACTGGTTAATTGTTTTTAGCTGCAATTAATCAGCTCCCTGCTGGATTCCTCAGACCACTGAGGCTTTCTATTGCAGTCTCATGGATACAACGGTTGCTTCCGTTACACATATCCTTTGGATTTCCATTCCATTGTTGCAATACATTTTGCTGTAGAGGCCTCATATGAAGCCCTGCCCATTTATCATATTTAGTGTTGACGTGAATTTTCCCAGGAGTTTTATACAATTGGCTGCGGAAGTGACGCTTGCCGTCCCGAGTGCTCTTGTCCGGACCCTAATGTCTTGGGCCCTTGCTTGAGGTAAACAAACTTCTCCTGCTGTATGAAATTCTATTTCCAGGAATTTAATGATTGTGCTGGAATTAGTTGGCTCTTGTTTTTGGTTACAATCCACCCATGACGTTGTAGGGATTAAATTACTACCTCTATCTTATAATAACCGCTCTTTCCTTTGCGATTTTACCAGCAGATCATCCAAGTAAGGGTTTATTCCTATGTCCATCTTCCTTAATTCCGCTATCAATGGTGCCAACACTTTCGTGAATGTTCTGGGCAATGTTGCTAGGCCAAATGGAAGAGACGTATGTTTGTAATGTTCCTGATGTACTGAGAATCTCAGGAACCATTGATATCATCCAATCGTCAGGTTTTACTTCCTTAATAATGGTGTTTAGTGAGATCATTTTGAACTTTCTTATTTGCAAGTAGGTATTTAGTTCTCTTAGGTCTAGAACTGATCTGAATCCTCTTGACGCCTATTTTACCCCCCAAAAAATCTTGAATAAACTCCTGTTTTCCTCTGAGCTTGATGCACCTTTCTTATTACCTTTTCTTGCAACAAGTCTTTCAGAATGACACTCATTCCCATGGTCTCTTCTTTTGTCCAAGGACATCTTGATATTAAGAACACATCTTTATTTGGAATTTTGTTGAACTCTGGGTGGTATCCGTAGGAAAGGATTTGAAGTAATCACCTATTGTCTATTGATTGAGTCCAAGCAGCCCTGAATTGGATTAATCTTCCTCCAACTGGAGACTGCTGGACTAGTTGACCTTCATGCAAACTTCCCTCTGGAGCCACGAAAAAGAAGGTTGTGTCTGCCTCTCAAAGAAGTTTGTTTCGAAAATGGTCTTCCTGGATGGTTTAACTGGCTTCTCTATATTGTGTTTTCTCCGATTGATGAGATGAGGAACAAAATCCCTTTATTCTTCTTTCTTGAGGCAAAAAAAGCACGTTTACCTCCTGATGATTTGGATATATTGAATCCAACTTCTCCCCAAAAAGGAATTCTCCCTCAAAAAGGTAAATTACCTAAACTGTTCTTCGATGCCAAATCCGCCATCCACTGTCTGAGCCACAAAGCTCTTCTTGCGGTTACTGAATATGCCATTGATCAGGCTGCTAATTTCACCGCAACTAGTGAAGCTTCAGCAATGTAGTTGGCTGCCCACTTGATCTCGGATAAAGTTTTTAGAATTGAAGCTTGCTTGACTCCTCTCTCTAATGCTTCCTCAATATTAGAGATCCATATCATTGCTCTTGATAGCGACGTGGTTGATATTGCAGGTTTGCACGGTGCACCTAGTGCCAGATATGATTTGTTCAGAACGCTCTCCATACTTCTATCCATCACATTCTTGAATAATGCTGCATCATCAACTGGTAGGGTGTTTTTCTTTGTAACTATAGATATTGCTGCATCAATTTTCGGAGTTATTTCCCAGCATGTCCCGTCCTTTTGTCCAAAAGAATTCATTTTGTTTAATTTCTTGGGAGTCACTAGATTTCTATCAGGTTGAGCCCATTCTGCTGGTACTGTATCAATCACTTGATGTTTCAGAAAATATCTGGTCTTTCTTTGGGTTCCCCCAAATAATGTATATCTTTGACTGTTATCGTCTACATCTTCTAACTCCAATGTTTCTCACATTGCTTTTATTAGAGGTTCCACCAGTTCTAGATTGAATTCTGATTCCTCTGTATGAACCTTTTGCTCTGAGGAATCACAGTATTCTACTTCAGACAAATGTTGATACCGTACCTCTGTACCTCTGATTCGTCAGACGAGGACTCCCTCATTTATACAAACTGGTTTGAGATCTTGATCTCTGCGTTGGTTTAGTTGTTTTTTGTGCTGCTGACAATGCTCTGAGTTACTGTATCTTTCATCTATGACAGAAAAGTATTCATCTGTTAACCTGGATCCCCTGCTGCTGTTTTAAGACAATCACCAGAGTTTCTAAGCTTCTAATGCAGGTTTATCACATGCTGCACACAACTTAGTTTTCATAGCAAATATCTTTTTCTGATGCAGTGCCTCCATTGCCACTTTAGAAGTTCCCCCTTTTGGCTGTATCACAGAGGAACCATGGTGACAAAACATGAATTTAGTACTGCATAATCAACTCTCTTTAGTTGTCTCCTCTAATCTAAGGAATCACCCTGTTTTAGGAAGCGACTCTTTGCTTGCAGCAGCCTCCATGCTGATTTCTGCAATCTTTTCAGCTTCTGATTTTACTTCCTCTCTGCACAGCGTTGCATGCTGTAGATTGCTTTACATTTTCTATGGTCGGGGCTCTTTCACCTTTCTGATGTCATCTTCAATTTGTCCAATCAGAGCACTGAAGGCATATCTGCACAGCCGTGCTTATGCCTGCGTACACAAGAAGACGGGCACGCGGTATTCAAAAATGTGGGACGCCATGACAGTCATGTCCCCGTATCTGCTGTGTTACCACTACATAGTTAAAATCAAGGACAGAACATAGAACACAGACAAAGCCCAATGCTACTTCCAATGACACAGATACACAGTAAAGTACATATATATATATATATACATATATATATATATACATATATATATATATATATATATATATATATATATATATATGTAAATACAACTGTATGCTCATCTGCATGTCTTAGGCAGGTCTGCAACCCCACCTTTCACCATTATCACCCAGCACACAGCACTTCCACTGCAGCAAGGGATTCTGGGAAATGACAAGCAAATGGGCACACAGTGCAACTTTTTGCTTCAAAAACCATTTTTAACATGGTTCCCTATAGGCTTAAGCTTGCTGCATGGTCACAGCTTTGAGCACAGCCAGGGTTAAAGTGCATACCCAGAAAACCCACCCACAGACAGCTGTTTCGACCTTAATGGGTCTCAGTGTGGGGTTGGTTAATTGGGTATGCAAAGAAGCTAAAGGATGGGGTTTACCATACTGAGTTAAGTTATGGTGAGTAAAAAAAGTGACAAAAACCCTCCACAGCAAAGCAAATATGCAAATCTAAATACAACTGTATGCTCATCTGCATGTCTTAGGCAGCTCTGAAACCCCGCCTTTCACCATTATCACCCAGCACACAGCACTTCCACTGCAGCAAAGGATTCTGGGAAATGACATGCAAATGGGCACACAGTGCCACTTTTTGCAACCATATCTAAACTAAAAACATATGGTCATTTAGTTTGATTCTTTGGCCAGAGTATATTAAGCCTGCACATCAAATGCCAAGGTAGACCAAATATGTGCAGGTCCTAACACTAATCAAATTTTTAATAACCTGTATAATACCAGGAAGAAAACTTTATAATAAAGCTGTTGTGATTAGCTGCATAGTTCTTAGTTTGATTGAAGCTCTTATTTACCTGTATAATACCAGGAAAAGCACTCTGAATTAGATTTGTCACAACCAAACTGCATGCATGGACCTGCGTGTGTGGAAAATGAATGATCCTTAACCATTAGGAAGCATAGTGGGATGGGGTGAGCTTGGAACCTGGGAAGGAGGAGCCACCCTCCCTTAATCAGCTGTGACCAGCTGGACAAGATTGCAAAACAGAGAAAACCAGTAAGCTCCTAATTTATATACCCCCAAAGTAACCACAATATATATATTCAACCATGTGGGACGCCATGACAGTCATGTCCCCGTATCTGCTGTGTTACAACTACATACTGAGACGCATCCTCAATCTGCCTGGTCGCATGGGCCTCCATAACAGCAACCCCCCAAAGTGCTCATATAAGTCAGAGCTACAGGAGGAGAGAGGCTGACAACTCCCTGGATTAACTGCACTAGCTGCAGTCTGTTGAGTCCTTTACAAAATAACGAACACTACTCCTAGCTGTAGGACAGACAAAAGACAACCTGCAGGTAGGGGGGGGGGGGCTTTTATGGTACTTCCTGCAGAATTCAATTTCCTGTTCTACTCAAGCGAAGGATGGTCTTAACCCTACGGCGCCCACTGCCATGGGGAACAGGAAATAACGTGTGTCCATCAAGTTCAACCTATGTTAAATTTAGAACACAATCGCACTGCGAATTGGGGGAATTAAAATGGTCGTTGGTAGGAAGCTACAGGCAACCCGATAGGGTCATCATTACTTATTTATTTAGTTAGGGTCATCATTACTTATTTATTTAGTTAGGAAGTTGCAATGTGGTCAACCTGGAATAAAGCAACAAAGCACTCTTCTTAAAAACCCTAATTTCCCAGTCGGTGTACGATGGGGAACAGGAAATAACGTGTGTCCATCAAGTTCAACCTATGTTAAATTTAGAACACAATCGCACTGCGAATTGGGGGAATTAAAATGGTCGTTGGTAGGAAGCTACAGGCAACCCGATAGGGTCATCATTACTTATTTATTTAGTTAGGGTCATCATTACTTATTTATTTAGTTAGGAAGTTGCAATGTGGTCAACCTGGAATAAAGCAACAAAGCACTCTTCTTAAAAACCCTAATTTCCCAGTCGGTGTACGACAGGTAATGTCACCTCCAGCGAAAGGGCAAAGAGGATTGCGGATTTGAATTGCCATTAGCAATCATATAGTTATTTGCAATTAGTGGATATGCTTATTAAGTATGAACCCATAGCTTTTACCTTATGTATTGTCGATATTGATACCACATTGAGATATGTAACTTGGCCAAAGCAAAACATTACTTTCTTATTCTGAGTATTGGAAAGATGGGAGCTGTATTAATTCTATGATTCATAGAGAATGGGACGTCAAGAATGCTGCAGCAAAGAGTCATTATCGCTATTCGAACTTACAAAAAGGGTTGATTGGTAAACTAAACAAAATACAGTTTGATTTGGAAGTCTAAAAGCAAACACAGATGTGTAAATTCAAGTTCTTGGCTAAACAAACTGATTTTTATCACATTGAAACGATAATTATTATTAATTTCGAGAACAATAAACACTGAATCCACAGTCCCTGAATACATTTTATAACTCGGTTGACATGAATTGTTTCTTTCCAAATAGAACAAACAATATAAAAGAGGGAAGAATAATGTACCATAGGAAAAGGAAAAGAAAAATCGAGACCTGTAACAAATTATATTTACATACAAAGCCAGGGGAATGCGATATTGGAAATACACACACTGAGCACATATAGAACAAAGTTCAGTCTTGGTCTTACACATGTATTATAAAACCCATGAGGAAGGACACATACAGTACACACTAAAAAACAAGCCCCTAGATGGGGCTTTGATCTGTTTCCAGGCGGCTGAAATGGCACATCTGGCTGCAGTCAAAATTGACATTATTAGTTTCGATATTGGTGGGGGTAGGTCTGGAGTTGGTTTGTTTAGCACCAGGGTCAGAGGGTCTAGTGGTAGGGTTAGTCCTGTGACTTGTTTTATAAGACTCTGGATCTGTATCCAGAATCTTTGTATCTCCGGACATGACCACCAAATATGGGCCATGTCGCCCTTTTGACCACATCCACGCCAGCACAGGTCAATTGCGCCGGGGTAGATCTGGCTCAGTCTAACCGGAGTCAGGTACCATTGAAATAAAATTTTGTATATGTTTTCTTTTACGATTGTACAAATTGAAGTTTTGGGTGCTTGCTCCCAAATCTCCTCCCAATCTTCTGGGTCGATTGGGAGGCCTAGTTGTGCAGACCAACGTTGCATGTATCGGTGGTCGGGTGGGGTGGAGGGGGACTCTAGTCCTTTGTATATCTGTGAGATCAATCCTTTTTGATAAGTCCTTTTAGTGCATAGGGATTCGAACTTGGTTAGTTTGGGGAATTTTGCGGTAGGTGAGAGAGATAATAGGAAGTGTCTGACCTGCAAATATTTGAAGAGGTGTAAGTCTTGGATATCAAATTTGTTTCTGATCATCTGAAACGTAGCGATCTCATCTTTCTGCAGCAGATCGGCCACCATCCTAATATTGCGACTCTGAAATTGGTCGAATTGCTTCGGGGAACACCCTGGGGGGATTTATGGGGATTTTAATCAAATATAATATTCCCAAGTAATTTAAAGTGCAGAAGTCAAAGCTGCTGCGCACTCCAATATTATTGTGAAATAAGCAGCATGCATTTTAATCAAGAGGAGAAGAGATATAAAAAAAAACCACTGATTACTATCATGTTCAAAATGTCAAGTCTCAACAGATCCAGGTAGTGCTAAGTGTGAGTCCATGTCCGGTTTCACTGTAAGCTCATCAGATTCTTCATACTGCATTATTCTTAGTGGCTTGTTATGGCTGGAAGTATTGGCTCCCTTGCTCCAATGCACTCACTGCGAAGTAAAACCTTTTATTGATTATTACTGTTATCAACTTGATTTTTTTTTGCTTTAGTGTGAAATACTTTTTTTTTTTTTTTAATTATTATTAATTTGGTGTTAAAACCTTGAGAAAAAACTGTGACCCTGAGGTTTTGCTAAAATACACCCATATTACTAGTTGCATACTCAAGTATACGTGTAATCAGGGGCGAACAGACAGGACTAATGTCAGGGGGCCCGGGCTGCAGAGCCTAATGTGTGAGATTCGCAGAGGTGCCTGTCAGAGGGAGGCCACTCTGACAGGCATTTCTGTGGGCAATCAAGGACAATAAGTCACGGCCGTTTCACTGTGACTAAATTGCAGCAGGCACTACGCCGCGACACCCCACCGCCGGAACCTGCCGCCGCTGGCCAATTCCCTGCAAAAATAAGTGCCTAAACCCCCTACCCCAAGCCCTTACCCTAAAACCCCCGACCCTAACAACTAAAATGCCTTAAATTACTCTCTACCCCAGCTACTAAAACCCCTTAAATTAACCTATCCTGAGTACTATGACCCTTAAATTAACCCCTACCCTAAACAGTACTAAAACATACCTTAGAAGCGGCCACAGGCAGATTGGCTGCGGTGGAGGGCTGAACGCCCGCGGCCATTTGGTCATGGTGAAACGGCCGTGACCAAATGCCCCATTACACCTCCACAGGCCCCTTCTTGCAGGCACCTCTGCGGGCCCCCTCTGGCAGGCCCCTTCTTACAGGCACCTCTGCAGGCCCCCTCTGGCAGGTCCCTTCTTCAGGCACCTCTGCGGGCCCCCTCTGGCAGGTCCCTTTTTACAGGTACATCTGCGGGCCCCCCCTTACAGGCCACTGGCAGGACCCCTCTTACAGGCACCTCTGTGGGCCTGCTCTGGCAGGACCCCTCCATGTTTGCTTTACCAGTATCCAGTTGTGCTGCAATCTTTCTCCATACCTTTGGTTTGGGTGATGTACAAGTTCTTTACAGTTATTGATCAAAATGATGCACATACCAGTATTCTGCCTGTTCTGATGTAGATGTTCCAATTGTTCATCTTTGTAAGTATGTGTATCTCTATCATCATCTCGCACACTTTATATACGTGAAAAACAAAAAGGTTTTATTTTCTCAAGATGAGTTGGGGACCAAAAACATTGATCATACCTATAGCACAGTAAAGCTTTCTTGATTTTCACTTATGTAGAATGCACTGGCCCTTTATACATTGTGATAGCGCCAAGGAAATGTTCCATACAAATAACGGCGGACCCCTCTGTTTCACAGGCACTAAGAGCAGAGGTGCCACGGTATAACCACCAACGATTGGCCTGCAGGGACCCTGACTGTGGTTATACATCGACTGGTGTGCCAGCTAAAAGGTCTGTGAAGGAGGTTTTCCATTTACTATTCTGCCTGCCAGTATCTGGTAGCCCCCTTCCCACAGGGAATGATCAGCTGGCTTACTGCCTGATATCCTCTGAGAGGGGAGTTTTAGCTAATACATTGTAGTGCCTTTTTGTGACTGAAGCATCAACTATAGGTTTCCCTGCAGTGGTATATTACTAACTATTTTCACTATCTAAGGCGTGTAATATAGTGCGTGCACGCGTCAGTTATAATTGGCTGTGTTTAGCCAGACGTTTATATACTTGGGAATAATTAATGCTGTAGCGCCTCCTGTGGTCAGTGTGAAGAATACATCTGACTGCCCCAAAGGACTTTGTCACAATGTATTCTATCATTTTTTTGTTTTAAGCCGTGCACCTCTGTCATTATGTATGTATGCATGATAACTTTTTCCCTTACTCAGCATTGTGTTGGCCAACACGAGCCAGGTAAAATTAATGCAAATTTCTTTCATACACAAGCTCGAAGAAGCTTATTAAAAATTAAGAGTAATTTGGATGCATCTATTTGGCTTCTGTCCAATCATTTTCTCTACACGCCACTTCTGATGAAGGAACACCATTGATCCATTTTGCACATACACTATATACCGGTATTAAAATACTCTGCTAGCTACATAGCAACATCTTGTTTATTTGAAAGAAAATAGGGCTCTTAAATGTGTCTCTTCCAATGTTGACGTTTAATCCGTTCAACAAAACAGAGAGTTTAAATTATTCATAGCAGTCAGTGGTGCTAATTGCGCAATGCGCTTAATTAACAGTGTTTAGATGAATGCAGATGTAATCCTAATGTGGCCGCAAGATGTAAACGATGTAATTATGCTTATGCTGCGTGTTTAGAAGATGGGTACAGTAGCTGGCAGCAAGCCACGTCCAGTTATATACAAAAGTTGATATTACTATATAACAAGGTTCAAGGAACTTCATGTTTTTATGATAACTGATTACTAATTAGTTTTTACAGAATTCAACCAATTCGTTAAAAAAACCCACAACAAAAAAGTTCCAGATATAGCATCCATTATTCTAAACTCGCGTACCGTTGGTTATCACTAATGCAAGTTTTAACGAGGAATGCATCATGGCTTCGTTTAATCAAATGAAATCACAGTTACTGTATGCATTAGAAATTAGATTAAAATTGCCTGAAGTATGTTAAAATATGCTTGTTCTAAGCCTAATGGGTGCTATATCTGTCATTTGCAAACATGATAAGCTGAAAACTTTGAGGGGGTTGAGTTATTTTGGCTGATCTATTTGTGTGTGATCACTGTGGGCAAAAGAAGAGTTTGCAAAGTTTCTTCTTATTTTTATTGGCCCAATAACAGAGACAGGGTGGGGTATTTAATTTACAAACAAGCCAAAAATTGCTCAATGATGGATTTAAGCATGACTGCATTATATGATAAACACAATAGAATTTGCAGGGGGGGCAACTGGGGAGAGCCGGGCCCCGGCGGCAACGAGAGGACCGGCACCCGGGCATAGAAATTGGAACCGGCCAGAGGTTGGGTACAACTGATTTGTCTGGGCACCGGGCACCGGCTCTCCCCAGCTGTGGTCCTCCCTCACTGTCCCATGCTGGGCCTCTCTGACATTGTCGTGTGGCAGGAGAGGCCCGGCGGGAGAGAGGGAGGCTCAACAGGAGGTCCGTAGCAGCTGGTGCAGAGCCGGGGCATCCCCAAGGTAAGTGTGTGTTTTTGTATGTATTTGGGGTGGGGGTTGTATGTATTTGGGCGAGCAGGGTTTTTAGTATGTATTTTGGGGAGTTGAAGGAGGGTATAGTTTGTAGCAAGTATTTGGGGGCCGGGTTTGCAGTATGTATTTGGGAGGGTGGGGTGTTTTTTTTTTTTTTTTGGGGGGGGGGTGTATGTATTTATTGGGGGGGGGTGGCTCTGGTCCTGGACAATCTGTCGGTGGCCACACACACACACACACACACACCTTATTTACATTGACAATATGTATCACACAAATAATACTGCACGATTACATACATTAAAACAAATTCCTACAAATACATTTTCTTGCATGCTGAAAGAATTGCCATTGTAAGAAGTCGTTTGACACAAGCAATTTGTTCTGCTGGGAAGTGGAGTGAAATCCCAGGCAACCCGCAGTTTGCTGATCTGTGCTCACACAGACAGGGGCTAACAAGATATTTCCTTGTTGTTATTTTCTTGGGGCAATCTCCACGCAGCCAATTTCTGCTGTTAGCTCTTTTGTACCTAAATGTTCCATTCTGTCTTTGTGACTGCTTCCATTTGATACTAAAAGTACTTAAACCGTGTTAACCCTATTTCCTAATGAAAAGGCAGGGGGAAAAAAGTGCATTTATGATTCTGTTTGATGGGTGGAGCATCAGGGTCCTCAATCGCTGTGGTGGAATTATTCTTTGTTATACTGTAGTATGTGTAGCCATGCCTGGTGGCTACCAGTCTATCCTCCCTGTCATGTAAGTCCTGATAGATGCAGGCTGTGTCAGGCCCCCCCCCCCCATCTTCGGTTTACCCCTCCTCTTGCAGCTTCCTTGAGTGGCAGGAGTGGAGGTGTGACAGGGTCTGTGTGTTGCCCAATCTGGGTGCAGACCTTGTGCCCTCCCCTTCTGCACTAAGGAAGAGGCAGTTCTAAAATATAGTGAGTCTGAGTCTCTCCCTCTTGGGATTGAGACGTGCCGTCAGCCCCCTCAGGGGGCTTAAGAGAAACACCAGGCCTCAAGGTTGATATCTGGCCTAGGTACCATCCAGAAGCAGGGGGCCTGTGACTGAAGAATGCATTCGCTGTATTACCATCTGCAGTGGATGTGAATAAATAAGGCCCTGTTTTACATATACTCCCTGCCTAAGTCTACAGTCTATTAAGTCTATTAGGGGTAGAGTATGAATGATGAGTCTCCAGCCAGGCTGGAGCCTGCAGTGGATGGAGGCGCTTGCACCAAGAGAGGAATGAAGCCTGAGACATCCAAAAGCTTGTCCTCTTATCCTCACAACATCGCGGACCCTCAAATCTCCTGCAGCTTACAGGTACCCTGCACCAACCCACACCTGGTAGCCAACCAATCTCCCAGAGGGGGGGGGGGGGAGGGGGAACGGGGAACCAGCGCTACATATGGATGTGGTGTTAGTTTGTATTCTAATGATTACAATTCTACTTTTTAAAATGCTGGCATCAGGCTAGCAGAAGATGTTGAAGGGAAAAAACGACTGAGAAGCTCAAAGGCGTCTGCCAGTGCTAACAATAGGAGATAAGGAGTCTCTAAGGGAGAGATTAATGGAGAGCATAACTGCTGCTGTGTGACAATTGTGTCCATATAGTATAATGCAGAAAGACAGGATCAGCCTGGAGTTACACTTTACTCACGATACAGCCGTCCTCTGTATGTCCGTAGCTCTCACTCTCTCTCTCCTGGTGTCAGTGTGTGCGCACACGGATGACGTCACTCCCCGGCGCTGGCCCGATCCGGAACATCAGAGAAAAGTAGAATGATCGATGCTGCTGCCTCTCCAAAGAACACGGGGACTCACCAGGTAAAAATAAAATTGAAATTTATTCTAGTAACATTAAAAAGTGAACACTCAGGACGAACAAAAATAGAGCAACCTCCTCACACGCGTTTCGGGCATGCACTGCCCTTTCTCAAGGAGTATACTTACCTTCCCATGACTTACCTTATACTCCTTGAGAAAGGGCAGTGCATGCCCGAAATGCGTGGGAGGAGGTTGCTCTATTTTTGTTCGTCCTGAGTGTTCACTTTTTAATGTTACTAGAATAAACTTCAGTTTTATTTTTACCTGGTGAGTCCCCGTGTTCTTTGGAGAGGCAGCGGCATCAATAATTCTACTTTTCTTAGCAGAAGATGTTCTCTACAGGCAGATCTTCATGCATTTTACTGGCTTGGGGAAATTAGGATCCGATCTATGACAAACTGTATCTTCCTACTATTTACTTCTAATCATGTGCTGGAGGGTCCAGCATCTTCCTCTGTGATACCATATTAACATGGAGACTTAGATTGGAAAAAAAAAAACCGTGTATAGACTTTTTTGGTGCAGTCTACATTCTAACTGGATGAGATGTTCGGAGTTATGTAACGTGCAATACTGTCAATTGGGGCACTATCACAGTCTAATCACTCTAATGAATAACTCCCCATGTCTCAGAGGGGGGGGGATCCTTCCTATCTACAGTAAGTGGGGTCACTCCCTAAATCAATGGTCAGCATTGAACATTCACACATTTGTCCCCCCTTTTTTTTTTCCTCTCCATAATTTGAAAATGAAAAGGAAGCAAATCAGGAATAACAAATTGATAAAACATGTATTACAATTCAAATGTGTTTTAAATATAAGGGGGCTATAGACCATGATTTTCACAATCCTAACCTTTGCAAATACAGTACATGGGTCTTGTGTGGTTCTGTCTCCGTATGAACTGGAAAAGTAGATATCATTGTTGGTGTCATAAGCTAGCAGGCATAAGCATATTCAAATGGACAAGGAGAAAATTGTGACACACACACTGAGTGCTCATTTGCATGTCTAGCTATTCCAACTCTAATCCATCCAAAATGCTGCTGGCAGACTAGTCTACCTCACTCACTGCTTTACTTCTGCTGCTCCACCATGCATACTGTATGCCTACACTGGCTTCCCATAGCCTCCAGTTTCTAATTTAAATCCCTAGATCTGACTTACAAAGCCGTCGACACTGCCCCCCCACCCTTAGATCTCAGCCCTCATCCTCCAATACATACCTAAACACCCCCTATCTTCTGCAAATGACATCCGTCTCGCCTCCTACTTTATTACCTTCTCTGACTCCCGACAGCAAGACTTCGTGCAGCCCCTCTCTCTACAATTCCGTACCGTGTACCATCAAACTCTCCAGCTTTCAGACATTTGAAAACTCCCCTTTTTCAACGAAGCCTTCTCGCCATACCTCTAAGGCTGCGGCCAGGGTGAAACGGAGCGCGTGCGCTCACGCTCGGTGTGATCAGAGTGATTGCTCTGAATGCACTCGTCCAGGGTGAGGGTGCTTGCCATGCGCTTGCTGCTTGGCGAGACCGCCACATTTGATTTGGCTCCTCGCTGATGTGTCACGTGAGTGGTTCGCCCAATGAGGGCGAACCAGCTCCGTGATGTCATGGCCTCGCCCCTGACATGCCCCTGCGCACGCAACTAGCTGGACAGAAATCGCCGAGCAGGGCGCATGACATCATGGTGCTCGAGCGCCAGCGTGCGCACTCCCAGCCTGGCCACAGCCTAACATCCAACTCCTCTCCCCCTCCAACCCCATTGGGGCCAGCTCACTGGCTGCACCAATTTCCACTCTATGTAATATTTCTCCCCCCCCCCCTCTCCCAAACCTTAATGCCTTCAACTGTCAGACTTGGCCATATTCTAACCTTATCCTACAATGAGCAGCCATCTTACTTTCTTGTTTCAACACGGTCCCTCATTCCCTCTAGATTGTAAACTCTCATGAGCAGGGTCCTCATTACCATGTTTGTCCTCACTTGTATGTAACGGTTTATGTATGTAACCCCCCCTGTTGGGTTACTAGTTGTAATATAAAGGGTTAATTAATGTCTGATGAGTTGTTGCAAAGTGGTGACCTTTATATGTTTGTTGCCAATGATGTACCAGAGTACGTTAGCCTGCTATTCTAGAAGGAGCTCATCCTGTCACATGGGGTGGGGTGATGTATGGCGGGGCTGGGGGGGTAGTAGCGGTAGCAGCCTAGCGGCACTGCGGGGGCCCGGCGGTGCCTGGTGGGGGGGGGGGCCCGGGGGAGGACAGGGCGGCGGGGGCGGGAGCAGCCTAGCGGCACTGCAGGGGCCCGGCGGCGCCTGGCGGTGCTGGAGGGGGCGCCACGGTGGTGACAGTGCTGCGAGGGCGTGAGCAGCCTGGCGGCACTGTGGGGGCCAAGCGGCGCTGCGGGGGGGTTCGGCCATGGGGAGGGGGGTGGTGACGGTGCTGCGGGGGGGGGGGGAGAGCGCGATGCTGCGGGGGATGGCGGTGCTGGGGGGGGAGCCTAGTAGCAGCCTGGCAGCACTGCGGGGGCCCGGCGGCACCTGATGGGGGGGCGCCATGGTGGTGACAGTGCTGCAAGGGCGTGAGCAGCCTGGCGGCACTGCGGGGGCCAAACGGCGCTGTGGAGGGAGGGAGGGTGTGGCCACGGGGAGGGGGTGCTGACGGTGCTGCGGGGGGCAGGGGGGAGAGCGCGAATCTGCGGGGGCCTGGTGGCAGGCACCTGTTCCACGAGGCTGCGCCCGCATGCGCCATGCTTCCCTCTCACGCTGGTGCGCCGGAAGCTTAGCCCAGCTGCTGACTTCCGGCGCTGCCAATAGGGAGACGCGGCACAGAGTGTTGTTTTTTATTTTTTTTATTAATTGACGCACGGCTGTGCAGGGGGCCCGAGCGGCCGAGCCCCCCTGACACACGGGGCCCGGGACGCCAGTACCCTTTGTCCCCTCCCCTTAGTGGGCCTGCGGGTATGGGACCAGCTATGCACCCATATTCCACAGGCAGGACCTGGGGAAGGAGGCAGAGTGGGTGCAGAACTTCCTGCTTCTAAAATAAGTGCAGAAATGGCTTTCTGTTGTGTTTCTGCTCCCCTCTAGCTCTGAGATACTGAAGAGCACACCAAACTAATATAAAAAAAATAGGATCTAAGTAAATGCCATGTACTATCCCTAAAAAGATACTGCTCTAAGTCCAAGGATTTCACAACGATTCCTTCCAAAATAGCAAAATTTAGGAGTAGGAAAAAACTTCGCCCTTCGTGACGACCGGAAGGGACCCGCGCGGGAGATCCGAATACACACACACCGGCAGCGAGAACGCTGAAAAGCCCGGGATTTTGTACTATTCACCGTTTTTAAGTGTAAAATGTGAGTGCATTTTTATTTGTTTGCCGCTGTTCATGAATTTACCTTTGGAAAATACTACGCCACAAGAGTCCTTCTCCTTTTTATGGTTATATCCTGGGGAAGAGTTCACCGTACCTGAGGGATCGATACTGAAGGTCTGCAATCACCGTTTGCTCCCATCAGAGAGAGACAGAGTCTCCGTTATGCGTTAACATTATGGATAAAGTGAGAGTTGAATTCATCCACAGCTCCCCACTCTATCATTTCACAATGGGTTGCTCTATGTCGTGTTTTCTTATCTTTTACATGCAATTGCTGTGAACGTTTGGCGCTCCCCTGACTTCGGTTATCTACAAGGGAAAATAGACTCGAACAGTCTACTAAGGGTTTTTGAGCTGCTCTTCAATATTATATTTTTTTCACATTGGTGGTGTTATATATTTGTTTCACATATTGCTGATGAAGCGCTATGTACATTAATGGCGCTATATAAATAAAGACATACAATACAATTAAGATTTATTTACCAAATGTTCACTCTTTAATCATTTTTCACACTGTGTGCAGGTACATTATAATTTTTTTGTGTTTAAATAAGTCACAACTTAATAGTATCCACTTAAACTGTTTAGAGCCCCCCGATTACACACCCCTCAGATTTGTTATTTCCCATCACTCTTATTTTAGGCTGTGGAAATTATACATGGCGAACTCCCTGCGAACATTGTAAAAAAACAAAAGAAAATATGAGTTCTCCAAGTCCGACACAAATTGCCAGGTGTGCAAACTTTAGCCGAGAGTTTGCTCATCTCTCTTCCTAATAAACTGATTTGGCATGAAGACATCAGATAAGTGCTTTGCCTGGAATATTTATTCTGCATGTCATTTTCTATAATGATTGCTTAGGGTCCAGAAAAGGAGGAATAATGAGCAATTAAGAGACCTGTATTATCATAGCTAACAGTCTTGAGTGTATAGTAATAACATATCAGCTATTATTGCCTGATTGATGTTGATACATTTCCTAAGTGTGGGAATGAAAGGGTATTTCATGAATTCATTACATCTTGACTTGTACTAAAAAAAAGGCGTAAATTGATATACAGTTGATAAAGTGCATGACGTAAAATGATGTTTTCTGCGGAACATCTGCTGCTTTTATATTTAACAGGATTAACGTCACAAACATTCAAATAAAAAAAAAACAGTGCTTTAAATTTGCATTAAAGTTAAATCCTGGTGATTTGATGTTTTCATTAAATAAATCAAGTGCATTAAGGCGCTTTTTTTTTTTTTTCATTTAAAATTATTTTTAAAACTTCCAGAATTTAATTTACAGCAGGGATGCGGGGTCATTGTTTTATTTCTTCCAGCGCTATAAGAAAATAAGGACATTTACACATGTCCCCGTTCTGCCACAGAGCCATCTATCAAAGGGAAAAGGAAAAAGCAGGATACTGAACATGCCGCAAGACAAAAACAATGAAGAGTCTAAGTCCGCGTTTATAGTGGGTATGACGGTGCGCGTGTGCACGGCGTGAACAGTCCTCTTCTCTTTAAGGCCGTCCATAGTGCGTGTGACCGATTTTTGAAAAGACAAATAATTTTCTCTTTTTGCGCGACGCCTGGGTCACATGCAAGTTCAGCCAATGAGGGCGAACCGCTCATGTGACGTCACGGCCATGGCTCCTCGTCGCGCAAACCCTATGAGCACAAATCACTCGAGCAACAGGCACCATGCATTCCGTCACGCACGTGCCCACTATAAACGCGGCCTAAGCGTGCTGTGGACAACATAAGGCCCTTGAATGCTCAACAGGGCCACACCAACAAATGAGATTTATTTTGCAGAATTTGGTACAATGTAATATTTGTGAAAGAATTTCTAACATTCATTAACCTGGCAGGAGAGTGGCACGCCCCCCCCAGCACTGCGATCACCCAGTCAGCCCCCTTCCATTCCTCAACAGTGGAACGAGTCCTGTGCTCCATAACAGCACAGAATGCGATCTTTCCTAGCAAAACGAGCCGCCATTTTTTGACATTGCTACTGTCATGGGCCCTTGGAGTGCCAGATCCCATGACGGATGGAGTCCTGTGGCATTGACGGGTTAAATTGAGAATTCAGTGACTTAGTATGAGTAGCCCCCAAGGGTAACGATCACTGCCTTGCACTGTATTTGCTTTAGTGCAATTTGTTTGTGTAAGGTTGGGTGCAGGCATTTTCTTCTGTTTTGCAGACCATGTCTGTTTTCATGTGTTTGCTGCATCAAGAATATATCCTGGGTATATAGTCATTCCCATGGGATGGGAAATCTGTTTATCGTAGGACAGAGGTATCACTCAATGGGTTTGCATGTGGTCTTTGTGCCCCACATAATGTACGATGCACAGCTGTGTGTTATACATTTTTACCCCTGTGCAGTATTAATATGATTTACTCTTTTGCTGCTATATAACATAAAATGAAATATATCAGAGTGAGCTGTAACAAATTATCATCTAGACAGCAATAGCAGAACAAATGTAATTGCTGAAATACATTCATTTAAAAAGAATCAATTACAAACCATTCTATTCTATTAGTCTGTAACATACCCAGGTATTCAATTTTGACTATTTTATTAAGAACTTTATTTCATATAGGCCTTTTTTCCCAAGGGACTCAAAATACAAAATGACAAAATAACACGCAGTATATAGAATTCTACAGGCATGGTCCCCCAGGAGCAGAGCATAGTGCTGCCTATAGTGGACTTATTTGATGCAAAGACAAAGTAAAACTGCACCATTAGAAAAGGAAGGAATTTTAGGATAACTGGAGGAGGCAAACTGTAGGACGTTCTCAGGACAACTTTTGTTGGTGCTGATTTTACATACCTGAGAACCTGCCAAGTTTCAGAAGCAAAGTCCACCAAAGATTCTAAGGTGACGTTCCCTGACCATGGTGTTGAAACAGGTACTCGATCATAGTGGAGTCATTGGGAAGTCAATATGGGTTTCTGTGCGATATAACCCTAATCTGCAATAGTGAGTGTAACTAATCAAATACAAATTTAAAAGGATCGGGTATTACTTTTGGTCTATTTTATAATGGCCCTTTTCCCAAGGGACTGAAAATACCAAATGACTTTCACAGTCCCTGCCCTGAGGAGTTTATAATGCATGATTGGTGTCTTTGGCAGAGAGAGATAAACTAACTTGCTCATGATCACAAGGAGCTGACACCGGGTTTTGAAATAGGCTGCAAATGGCACTAACTGAACGTGACAACACTGACCTTGAAGCACTGCTACAAGGTCAGTGTTGCCATGGTCAGTCAATGCTTTTACACACTGACAAAAGCGAAGAGACTGCGACGCACCACCAAAAATGAAGGAGGGTAACTTGGATACAAAAATAGCTTTAATGGATCCTTGGGAAATGGACCTCACTCAACATTTGTGATGTTTGTGATATGACTTAAAATGGATGCAAATATACTTAAAAATATGTTTGTGATATATCAAAATTTAATTTTTGTATTTGCATTTATTACTTATGTGTAATTCTTCCTATATCAGCATTATTTTGTGTTATTTATAGATTGATTTAATTATTCATGATTCTCTAGAAATATATTCATTTATAATAGTTAATTAATATTTAGATAGTCATTGTCAATCATTATACACAGTTTTGTTGTGTGGTTTGTTTTACATTAATGTGGTAAAGTGTGTTGAAAGGCAATCTTTCTAAAGAAGCTCTGCCTTTTTTTTTGATACTTTGTTCTTAATTGTCCAGGGATAGTGTGTTGCCATTTTCTACCCACTTTATTTCAGTATCTAGATAATAGGAGTTATGTGGGAGGATTTGGCACCTCCGGTTCCTTGTTTACATGTACGTTGTCAATAAAGTTGGTATAGATTTTTTTATGTGTTACATACCATGTGTGATGACGTACCAGCATGTCAGCTGATGCGTGATGACACGGAGACCGGCTTTTTTTGCCGGGAAAGCAGGGTATTTGAAAGTCCCGACGGAGGCTAGCTCAGAAGGGACCTTGAGAAAGCGCTGTAAGCGAGAAACATGTCAAAGGTCCATTTGCCAAGGATCCATTAAAGTTATTTTTGTATCCAAGTAACCCTCCTTCATTTTTGTTGGTGCTTCGCAGTCTCTTCGTTTTTTGTCTATTAACCTCCACAGACGGCACACGATCAGGCCCGGAACTCAAGCAGTTATAAAGTACGTCTGACTTTGTGCAGTTATAGTCATTTACCTTACTGGAGAAGGCATACAGTATGGGTGTCTAGGGGAGTGTTTACTCAGTATGACAAGGACATATAAGAATATTCTATGCCATTTATCTCCCTGGATGCTGCACGCTCTGGTATGAGTGGGGCGAGGTAGGCGTTATCTTATTCCCCATTATTGGATACCCCCGAACGTATACTCCATATACATATGCAGTGTTCGAGAAACCTATACATTTGCTCGCCCCGGGCGAGTGGATTTAACCCCCGGGCGAGTAAATATTGGCCCAAGCAGCACACGTTTGGTACTAGGTGGCGAGTAGATTTTTTGGTGATTTGTCAACCACTGTACATATGTATGGGCCGGATTATAGCCATATATTTTATAAGAAATGTTTAAGTTTAATGAGACCTCAACAGTCTCTTGTTGCTAGGAATATTTTGGATCCCCAGATTCCATTGAACTTGCAATCCTTTACACACTGAGCTAATCCTCCAGACCTAATTTTGGGGTAAGTTACAGTACATACTTAGGTAGAAAGTCTAAGAAAGTGCTGCTATTCAGAGCAGATATCTTCCTTAAAGAGAAGACCAAAGATAACCAATAAACGTGGAATCTTTTTCCAATAAATGATCTGATTTTGTGAACAAACGACATTTGTTTGGCTCACTAACACGTGCAACTCTTCCTTTATTTGCTAACATCATTGTTAAGAAGCCCAAGGCCAAAAACCTATGATGCATAAAGTATATCTTTTCACATCTAATCTAATTTATTTTACAACAGAGTAGAAAGAAAGCAAGAACTTGCAAAGCCAGATGGGAAAAAAAACTCTGTAATATTTTAGCTTTATAAAAAATACAATTGAATTTGGAATGTATAAAATGACTGCATGATTTATCATCTTACAAAATATACAGGGACATGACTGCAGAATAAATCCTTGGTGTATTCACCTAAAAAATTGTTTCTTAGATTAATAGAGCTGGATACAGTAGCAACAGTGAATTACAAAATAAACGATTCTGTCTGTACAGTCTCAGTGCATAGTGCAGTCTCAGAATAGAACCTGATTGCCCTATACACTGACACAGAGCATAACTTGACTGCATTAGACACAGACACGGAGCATAACCTGACTGCACTATACACGGACACAAAGTATAACAAGACTGCACAGAGGCAAGGAGTATAACCTGACTGCATGATACCAACAATATGTGTACCGAACACCACACCTGTGTGTGTGTGTGTGTGTGTGTGAAAGGGGTTAAAACCTCCAGCTATCCAGCTGGCGCGCATCCCTGCAGCACTAAAAATGTACATTATCTTTCCAGAAACATCACACTATACCTCAATTACACTTCCACCACCAAGACTAATTTAAGGTCTTACCCTCTGGAGTCCTTGGTTCACTATACTAGAAAAAATATGTAATTAACACACAAATTCAATGCAGCAAAATGTGTCCGAAAATGCAGTTAATCTCTTCCATAAGGTACTAGGTTCAATCAGAGCCCAAAGACAGTACTTGTTACATTTAATAGATTTAATATAAGAAAAGTGTGCAGTGCTTGTTTACAGAAAAGGAATGTTACAAAAACATGCAACAGATAAATGCAGACAGTTTAATAAAATAAAAGTATAAAACTGAGAACCTATGTTACCAACGAGCAATATTCGATACCTTGAAAGAGGTTTTGAAGTTGAAGATATGAGAACTCACGTGTTATTGCTATAACACCCCGCTTAATAGAATTCAGATTTTGGTACTATCAGGCCCTAACGTTTACAGAAATAACTTGTCCTTTGACAAAACCCAGATTAAAGGGCTCACCTTTTCGTGGGCATGGTAATCTCCTACTCAATCTTTCCTTGACCTTTTAAGGCTGGGAGAGAGGATGATTTAAAAACCTAAAGAGAGTATAAAATACCCCATAACTCTCTCCCTGTAACCCTTAGAATAATGCTACCCTCATTGCATTCATATGATTTTTTGCCACGGGCGTAGATACCATTTTTGCTAATGCAACGTCTAGTTTTGAAGGAGAAAACAAATATTTGAGAAATACAACCCAGACACCCTGTTCTATTTACACATACACATTTTTTTTTTTTAAGTGAAACGCACCAGATTGTAATTATTGTACATTATGAGGAACCTTTAAAAAGGAATATCGTGACCCTTCTGCTGGCCATTGAGGATCCAGGAATTTTTATGATGCCCCCTTTGAAGATATCATGGTCAGATCAGATGAAATCTCTGGTACATCTGTATACCGTCACCAATCACTTCACTTATTAACCTATTTCTTTGTCATTGTTTCATTGGCACATAAATGCAGGCACAGTGGTGACCCAGGTTACCCTCACAGAAGACATAGAAAAATAGGTATTTTAAAAATTAAAGTTAACCGCTTGGTTGCTGTATTGTTAAAACAAATGAAAGCATAATCGTGACACTGAGTATATAACCTGACCCCACTATACGTTAACACTGTGTATAACCTGACTGCACTATACACTGATACCGCACAAACCCTGACTGCAATGCATAAGTTTGAAATAGATTTTGTGCTTTAAGAGATCAAGTGAAACACACTGGTGTAAAGCACAATACATGGAGGGATTCTTTTGTTAAAATGGCAGGATAACAAATAAAGATTTACTGTTTCATTTTTATGTGAGATTGAGCCAGCTGAGCCAATGTTAAAAAGCAATGAAATTGTAAATTCAATAGACCCCTGCACACTCCCAGTGTGATCCCTTGGAATTTGCCAGAGATCAGATTGATCCTCTTAAACTACAGCGGGCATGCTCTGGCAGACAGATTACCATCTAAAATGCGGTATAACAAGATCCCAATAAATCTGTCATCTGCCTGCAATTCATGGCAATTGGGAATAATGATGTGTTTGGCAGTAGCTGATTGTAAAGTGTATGTTGTAGCAACCGGGATGGTTTGCTGATTGTCCTTTCTCTTGATCAATTTATTGAATGATCCAAGACAGGTCCTGCTTTTGTAACCTCTTTTAGAAAATGTAGTCATCATTTTTGCTGCTTCCTTTTTATGGGCTATACCCTAATCCACAGTCCTCTGTACCCTCATGAGTTAAATTGAGGGAATTAGGATGGAAAGATTTTTTTCTTTCTTTCTTAAATCTGTGGTCAGAGCGTCGTCCGTTAGTGAGATTAACACATCCATGTAACATCCACAACATTTGCAAGTTTAGTAAATAGTATCTACCAAATTGAAAGCAGTTCATTGTAAGCACTGAAGACACATGTTGCAGATGGTGCTGCACTTGCTGGCGCACGCCAGGGAGTGCAATAAGGTGTTAGCCTCGGCCCTTTTTTGCACATGGTTAATGCATTTAGAATGGCTGCTGCTCCCGTGCGATGTGTGTCTCACTGCAACACACCAGTGGAAGCAGTAACGGCTGCTACATCTGTAGAAATCTGATTAAAAAAAACTTGTACATCTACATTAGCAGCTATGGCCTTGGAAATAGCCTCCGCACCATCTACATTGGGAATGGCCATCTAGAAACAATTAACATCCATAGTGCGCTGTCTTACATCACTCAAGGATCTTAATTTGCACAGAAATTAGACCAAAGCAGCTTTGAATGTACACTCACAAGCGGGGAAACCACGGGATGGAAAGAAACGATCATAAAGACATGTAAATATAAGCAATCAAATTTATACACTATTCATTTGTATGTCAGTTTAGTCCTATTGGTACCAGCCCCCTTAAGCAATATTAAGTACAGCTGTAACTTTGGGTTCAGGCCCTCTCTCTTTGCGGGTTCCACATGTCATCCTCTCCCGAGACGCAGAGTCCCAGCTAGCAGACTTAAAGCTGAAGTTCAGTCTTTTTTTTTTTTTTTTACATTTATTTTTTTACTTCAATAGTTTCATGTGTGCAATATCTAATTAGCTAAAGAACTGTATAGCTGCCAGTCAATTCGTTCTCCATGTATTGATAGGTCGAAATTTGGTGACATATTAAAAGCTGGCATTTGATTATAATCTGCTTGACTGGCAGTGGAAGCTCATGAATATTCATGAGCATTTATGCACTGACAAGTGCTAGAGGGAGGGCAGGGCTGACAAAGGGGTGTGCCAGGGCTTGTGACAGGACATGAAGGGGCAGTGCCTTAGCAAATGGCTGTTAAAATAGAATACAAGAAAATTGGTCTTTCAAAGTTGTTTTTTTAAAAACAGAAAATGCTAAAAGTATTTTTTCTTACTACAGAACTGATTTATTAAAAAAAACACACATGCAGGATATTGACTGAACTGCAGCTTTAATGGCCCATCGGATTAACACAGCAGGGGGTCTATGGGTTTGAATGGGACTCGCGCTGTGTGAATCTTACCGGACTGCACGTGTCTGTAAGATAAGCACACTAAGAGGCCTATTCTATAAGCCTCGATAAGCCACTTATCGAGCACTTATCGATCAAAATGCCTCCTGCTATTCAGTAAGCCTCGATAAGTGGGCGATAAAGGCATGAATTGCCAATTTTTTCAGCTGTCAAAACAGAAATTGCTGGGTGACCAGCGATAAGCCACTTATCAGTAGGTTCTGAAACTCGTGCAATTTTAGTAGCCTCGATTAGCTTATCGAGGCTAATTGCGGCTCTAGAATGGCGAGTTTCTCCCAAAATCCTTACGCCAGGAAAAGTTGGCGTGAAGCTGGGGAGAACCTGCAGAGAAGCCGACGAGAGAGGACTTAGGGAAAAAATGCTTTTTTTTCTGCATCGGTTTGATGCCGGGTGTCTCCGGAGCTGATACCCATTAATATCAGCACCGGAGGCCCCGGCATGATCCCATGCAATAAAAATGCATTTACAGGCAACTTCATTACCTTAGCGGCTAACCGATAAGGCAATGAAGGGGTTAACTACCAGTGCCATGTTTATTGTGGGTAGTGAGGGTGGGTGAAGGTGGTATTTAGCCCTTGGTGGGTGTTTAGGCCTTGCGGGGGGTTGCGGGTGTAGTTTAGCCCTTCATTACCATATCGGTTAGTACCGCTAAGGTATTGAAGGGGTTAACCCCTCCCGCTACCACCGGTAGGCTTAAACATCCATCTTTGCGGCTACTAACCCCTTTATCCAATCCCTCTACCCACAATAAACAAAAATACACACAACAACCCTACTATACCCACCTCTACCCCCAATAACCAGCCCCCGACCCCCAACACATACAGTAATGTGCAAAATTACTATTATCCACATATGGATAATAGTGCATTTGCCCATTATAAAATAAAACATTAGCCAGCCAGCATAAATAAAGTAAAAAACATTCAACTTACCCCTGCCATCATGAAGGGCGTCCTCGGCAGCATACTCCAGGTCAATGTCCTCCGATGCCAGCAAGAATACAAGAAAAAATACAATCTAATGGCCCCTAACCCCTTAATCACCTTAGCGGTTAATAACCGTTATAGTAGGTAAGGGGTTAATCCACCTTCCCCCGCTACCCACCCGGGAGGCCTAACCACCCACCCCGGGACCACGATACCCACCCTCTACCCATTGATTGGCATAGTGGCACATCATACCCATATAATATGGGCATGCTAAGCCACTATAGCAGTCAATTGTCATCCTAATAAAGCATGAAGGCCAAAAATATACAATAAAAAAAAGAAATAAACAAGCACCTAAACACCGCAATTGATGAAATAAAAGCACTAGCCAACAATCAATTAAAGAAATAAAAGCACTAACCAACAAAACAATTAATTAATTTAAAACACTAGCCAACAAAACAATTAATTAATTTGAAATGCTAACCAATCCTGAAATGTCCTAAAATCAAGCCATGCAAATTCAAAACATTTTAATCCAAACACTAAACAGAAATCGAAAAAATAACAATCAATAGAAAACAAGCATTTGGCAAAAAAATTATTGGCTCACTGTATTTATCTGTACCCCAAAGGGGCACAGATGAATACAGAATTAATACAGTATTAATCGGCGATCAAAAACATAAAAATAAATAAATACAATGAAAAAAGACAATTACATACATTCAATATTTATCTTACCTTTAGAAGTCTTCACCCTCCGAATCCTGGCGTATCTGGAAGCTCTCGACCCGCGACGTCATCACCAGCAATCCATCTCATCCACCTTGAAGATCAGGAACAGGTAACAAAAATCTTCTCTCTTTAATCTTCGTTCACCTTCTATCTTCATCTGTCATTATTTTCTTATTTTCTTCTATCTTCATCTGTCAATTCAAAGAACCCCATTGTAAATCCAGCAACGTAAGTTGCCTCTGCGTCTTCTTGAGCTAAAATGAGATGGAACAGTCCTTTTATAGGGCCTGTGACATCACATTTTAGGGTCAGATGGTACAGCTCCAATCCGATTGTATCATAATGACAGATGAAGTTAGAAGGTGAAAAAAGATTAAAGAAAGAAGATTTTTGTTACCTGTTCCTGATCTTCAAGGTGGATGGAGATGGATTGCCGGAAATAACGTCGCGGGTCGAGAGCTTCCAGATAAGCCGGGATTCGGAGGGTGAAGACTTCTAAAGGTAAGATAAATATTGAATGTATGTAATTGTCTTTTTTTCAGATTTTTTCATTGTATTTATTTATTTTTATGTTTTTGATTGCCCATTGACTGATACTGTATTACCTTTTCCTTATCAGACATACAAGTGATCATTTTGTCTAGGTAGATATTATCTACTGCATTAAAATCACCCCCAATTAATCAGATAGGAATTATTTCAAGAAACAATTTTACTGACTAAACTAGAGAAAAACACACTGCAAAAAACATTGCGTGTATAACATTACCGGTATATTAAACAAATTCCTTTCTATATTATGCCACCTGGGTCTTCCGGTTGCCTACATAAATTGAATAAAATTACAACCCCCTGTTTCTTACTATTGTAAGAGGCGAAATAGCAAGATTGGACCCATTCTCTGTTTTTTTTTTTTTTACTTTTTGTTGTTGGTTAAATGAGGCTCCTGCATGAATGTTATTTCTTCACTTAATCTCTTTAAACGTGTAAAGATTTTCCTCCTCTTGAAAAGGGAATTGATTCCTCCAACATTCCAGGAGGTACATTTGATAGTATCATTCGTCATGGAGGATAAAATATGAGCGGTTTATACTGCATTGGAATGCCTCCGACCTCTTCTCTCATGTTTTGGCAGATGGCCTCACCACATGTAGGACTTGCATTAGGTTTACCGCATGTTACATATTCTGGAAGTGTGAACAAAACTTCGAAAACAAAGCAGTTAACATTGAACAAAACACAACATAGGCATTCCACAGGAATAAAGAGGGTGTGAACAATATAACTTGGAATGCTGAGTGGTATTTTATTCCCTGTCCTTGTGAACTAGCACATGACTTGTGTATGTAACAAGGGTTAATACATATGTAGCCATGCCTGGTTTGGCTACCGGTCTGCCTCCCTGGAATGCAAGCCGGGGTAAGAGCAGGCAGTGCCAGTACCAATCATGGGTTTTCCACACAGGCAGCTTCCTTTAGTGACAGGGGAGGAGGTGGGGCTAGGTCTGTGTTCTGCCCAATCCTGGGTTCAGACGTACTGTAGTGCCTTCCCTCTACTGTACTTATGGGAGATGCAACCCCAAATTCATTAGTATATCTACCGTTGAGAGAGACAAGGTATCACGCAGGGCTGCTGTGCACTGGCAGGCCCTGGTCCTCTTCCCTAAGGGGGAGAGAGAGTGATTACCTTTTCCCCTGGTCCTGCTAGAGGGCTAGGGACTGCTGTGGGGGCCCTTGACCCATAGTGAAGGTCCAGGGACCATCCTAAATTTGGAAACCAGATCAGTGACTGTATTGGGCAGGGCAGCCTTGATACTGTGGTTGCAGAAGAATAAAACCGGTTCCAGTTATCTATACCTCCTGCCTGGTGTGTAATCTTTCTGGGGGGAGAGGAAACCGTTTCTACTGTGGGAGATTGCCTCCATACATCTGGAGCCTACAGCAGATGGAGGCGCTGTGTACCATGGAGTAAATGTCGGGTATATACCCCAGAAGCCTGTCCTGCAGTCCCCACGACCATCGGCGGACCACTCAGTATCCTGTGAGCTAACAAGTAGCATGCACCATACACCTGGTAACAGGGCAATCTCCCAGAGGGTGGGGGAAACACTGTTACACATACAACTATGCAGCTGACTTATTTATCGGCCTAAAATGAGTAATATCTCCGCCTAAGTTGTCACCATATACCTTGAGTCGCTACCACCACCGTAAATAGTTCCAATTCTTACCTACAGAGTTTTTGGCATCTGTGTATTAGGGAGGATGTCGAAGGACATTTAAAGATGACGCATCGGAGTGATAAGTATGTGACTCAGAGCAGCAGCGAGGGATATAAATGGAGCGGAGGCGCGGGACATGCCTTGCCCGCCCTGTCCCGCACCACTCCGTCAATGGCCCCCATTGCTGTTGCTGCCACCGCTCCAAGTCCCGCGCCCGCCTGCCACTCCAAAGCCATCTTTAAATGTCCTTGTATATTGACGAGGCTGCTCAGGACTTGGACATTTAAAGACGATACTGGGGTCAGAGCCCACGGCACCCCTTTTCGGTTGGCACCCCGGACAAGTGCCCCGCTAGCCTGCCTCTTAATCCAGTACTGAGTGTATATCATGTATTAATACCGTATTAATGTTATTAAATGCAACTCTTGAATGTGTTCAATAATAAATCAATAACATACAAGATAAAGCCAAAGTAAAAAATACAAGGTATCAATACAAAATATATATATATAACAAATAGTGCTACTGTATATAAAAGGGATGTAGTCAAATTCAAGTGAAAGTTCTAAGCAGTCCTCTGGAATCTTATGCCGCTCTTTTTAGCAGGCAGAACAGTGTGAGTGTGAAAATAAATTTTTGTAAAAAAAAAAGAAGAAACAAAGCGCACAAAATTCACATGTAAAGTTCAAAGATTGTACTGATATTGAAAGTAAAACCGTGTGTGTGTGCGCCTATGGTACACACTTACTGCCACAATAGTAAATGGAGCATACAGGTAGAAATACCTTACTGGTACAGGTCCGAAGTGAACAGGCAGATAAGACAGATGCAAGAATTTCCACTAATTAGTGACTGATGGTAGATCTCTTAGAGGTCCTACAGACCTTTGAAATCCAAGGTAGAGATGACAGAATACATAGATGTGTAACGCTGACTGGACGGGTGTAGGATGTTCTCATATGCCAGCAGATGACAAATCACTGGTCACTACAGGTCCTCTGGAGTCCTAAAAGTGGTAATATGACTTGCTAATATGCCAGTGGGACCGCCAGCTGGTCGTCCGTATCTGTAATCCCTGACACACAGGTAGAATTAGTGTGTCTGGACAGAAGTTTCTCTGTCCTGAATGTGAGATCAAGTTACACTTGTACAAACAGCTGCAGGCACACCTGTCAGTGATGAAAGAAGGTACAGTCCGCATATCTAGCCAGCCAGACTCCAGCCCACAGATGTCCTGATCGATCCACTGGGAGTACTGGATTTGCACAGTACCTGCGCTGTCCCAGAAAGGGTATCCGACCACCTCTATTACAGTACCTTCGTCAGCTGAAATCACAGGGTGACCATGCTGGAGGTCTTTGGGTTGAATTGACTCTGGGATTCTGATCATTCAAACGTTATTCCTTCTCGATCCATTTTTGAGTTCATCTGGTCTTGAGGTTTTGTTAAATCTCTCTTCGAGATTCATAAATTGCAGCACTCAACGTTTTCGCAGATAGAGAAGCTTTTTATTATTCAAAGTAACTTTGACCAATTTTCTATACACAAATTATCACATAAGTAAACATATTATTTTCTAAGTGAATTTCTTGTCAAGCGCCCAACAAGATCTTTTTGTCTATCTGACATTCTAGCAATATCTTTCTACATATGTAACAGGTTTTCCCCCACCCTCTGGGAGGTTACGCTATTACAGGGTGTCATGTGCTGGTTACCTGCTGGTTCACAGAAGCTCTGAGGTTCCGCTGTTATTAGTGGGGAAGACAGGGCTTTTGGGGTAATGGTTGGTTCTCTTTCACTGGTGCAGCGCCTCCATCTCTTGCAGACTCCAGGAGTGCTGGAGGCAATCCCTGCAGGAGAACTCTCTTCTGCTACTCCCCCTGATTAATTGCACTCTCATGCAGGGTATATAAAAGAACTGGATCTCTTTATATTTCAACTCAACAAATACAGCCTTTAACTGATTCAACTCTATTCCTTCCTCCGGATGGTCCCTGGAATCAACCTAGGAGGCTTGAGGCCCCCAGAGTCTATCCTCTGCTCTTCCCTCACCACCTGGTGGGATGAGGGGTAGCTGTCCCACTCCCCTAAGGGAGGGAATGGAATGTAATCAGAACCCTGACTTCTCACTCCCAGCAATCACTCTCTCTCATGGGAGAGAACTCTCAGAATTTGGCTGTGCAGCCCCTTATGTACCCCGTGGGAGGGTCCAAGGTCTGAGGGGCAGTACCCAGGCCTTAGCACCCCCCCATGTCACTCAATGGAGTTGTTTACTGCAGGGGAAAACCTGGATTGATCCCAACACTGCCTGCTCTGATACCAGGCCTTACGTGTTAGGCACGGCAGATTAGTAGTCAAAAAGAAGACATGGCTACACATACAAGGAATTCAACTTTCGACTCCAAAGATCTATCCTCCAAAGATCTATCATTGAGCGCTAGCACACCAGCTGTCACAATCTATTCAAACATAGACTATTTTTTTAGGAGGGGAATTAAGGAAATTCTTACATGTTGTAATTCTCTTTTTTATAAGGATTTCAATTTTAGGAGAGTGGGAGTTCAAGGTTTCTTTAAAGTCCGAAAGCCTTTGCTATATTTCTGTCATGCATGACGGTTAGCGAAGAAGTTATTGTTTTATCTCCATGAAATCTTAATTTAACTGAGCAAATGTAACACAGAAGTACTTTAGGAGACCCACAAACTTTGTCTGCTATGTCTTTCGCCATATCATTGGGAAAGGGATTGGAATCTCAACCCCCAGATCTTGGCCATTTTTTCTTTATGCCCTGTATACAGAACATGAAGGCCAAGGCCAACACTATTGCTTATTGGGGGCTCAGTTTAAAAAGATTGGGAACTACTGATCTGGAGGGTTATTTACTAATGTTGCTCTGCTGCAAAGGAATTGCACTGGCTTTCTATTGGATTCCTTTCCTTTTAATAGATCTGGTGCTGTTTTTTTGCACCAGGTTTCTTGCAGCTGGGAGACTTGAAGAAATGAGCGCCCAAGTGTAACGTTTGCACTTATTTTTACCATGGCTACCATTTACCATCATTATAGGGAATAAAGTGTCATCCAATCCAGGACGAAAAATAAATTAACCCCTTTTCTGCCAGAGGGGTCAATACTGCATTGCTCATCAGTCTCCCAGCAACAAACTAGTTAAAAAAACAAAAAAAAACACCAGAAGGAACAAGTAAACCAAAAAATGATTCTATTCATGTTGGCTATATTGTTGTATCAGTATTGTGCCTGCTTTGTAGTTGGGCTTTCACCTAAAATGTAAATCTTATTTATTTTTATTTTTAAAGGCTTGTTCTCGTTTGCAAGTCCAAATTATTTGTGACTGTCACATTTTTATGAGGTTTATATGTCATTTCTTATTTTTCAATACTGGAGATAATTGTGGTACAAATCTATATAACACCAAATTAGAAAACGAGGAGGTTTTGTTTTACATTCCTGGCGGGCTAGCATTGTTGAGTGCATTTTCTGGAGAGATGCCTATCCACCTACAAAGCCAACAGGAGTGGCTCTTCGTCCCGGCATCCTCTTGTCATCTCTCCTTGAAAATCGGCAGAACAGAAGACCCGGCATATACGATGCTTCACCACCTCTCGTACATACATATGTATCCAGACTCCTTTTTTATTTTCTCCAGATACCTCAACATACCCCAGATTTCAAATGACGGAGCATAACTCAAACAAAGAAACATTTAGACAGTTACATCTATATGACGCATGCCACATGCCTCCCCACAGCAAGATGGTGGTCTGTGCAACATAGCTCTACCAGTGGGCGATCGGTCAGTACTTTGAGTAGCCCCGGGTACTCTGGGTACTGAGTTCCAGTCCACCTGTTTTGCTCTCCTGCATCATGTGTGTCTGCTGCTTGCCACAGGAATGGCGGGGCAGAGGTCAAACTGAAATAGTAGATGACCATTTTCCTGGAGAGTAACTTTTACTTAACAAGTAACTTTTCGTCGATGTAAGACATGACTGGATAACAAAGGTTGGCAGAGATTGATGCACCGACGGACACGTGTGAATTTGTAAGGTGAACTTATGTATCAAATACTCAATTACCAAAGTCTCCCAACGACCATCTTGGTACAAACAATTTAAGATTGATGCATTTTCTGCTCCCACATACTGTATTTATTTTACGGTTTTCCCCTTTTCTATCATCTGTAGCAAAAAACTAAAATAACCGTGGAGCTTATTCCCAATTATTATATGGGATAAGCCTTTTTGAGTGTGCAAACAATTTAGTGATCTCAGTTGGTTATATGAAAGATAAGAGCGGAGATGAATTGGAAAAATGTGTAGTTGAATTCCATGATATTCAATTTAATAGAGTTAATCAGTATTCTTTTTTTAAACATAAGTTTATTTTAATCTTGAAAGGGCAATTAGGATACAGTACTGTAGTTAATTATTCTTACAGAGTCATATGTTGGGTAAACCCTTTACTTCCAGAGGGGCGAAGAGCAATGAGGCGTAAATATTTTTTTTTAATATGTTACAACATGTAACTTTCCAATAAAAATTATATGGTAATTAAAGACTGTTCTGCACAGATGGTGATAAGTTTAAACCCTTGAGCTTTGCAATGATTTTCTGAAGGGGTGAGACCAGCGGTACGCAAACTGGGGGGGTGCTAGATTTTCTGGGGGGCCCGGCAGTTATAGAGGTTCCACGCTCTCCCCCAGGCATTTAAATTAAATGCTGGGGGACCTCGCGTGGCCTTACTTTCCCTTCACTTACCTTCCCGTGACGCGACGGCATAGTAACCCGGCGTCAAATGAAGCCGCGGGGTCATGTGATGACACTTTACGTTACCATGGTGACATGACGTCACAGGACCCCACGCGTCATTTCACGACGGGGTCGAGTGGTGGGGAGGGGGGCACGAGGCGCCGAGGAGAGCAGGCAGGGGTGCGCACGGGGAAAAGTTTGCGCACCCCTGGGTTAGACTATTACTAAAGATGACAGTATTATCCTGGGTACCTGACTTATACTGGAACAATTTTGCTGTCCATAAATAGTAAATGAACTACAAAGGTTAGTCATGCATGAAATGAATAGTAAGAAGCAAAATACATTCCCCGATGTTGTAGCAGACAATGGAGAGCAACACTTGGCATTTCAGTTAATGATGTACATGGTGGTTTAGTTTCTATCTGATGGGTTCTTATTTGATTCTCTTTGTGATTTTGGTGATGGATATTTGGAGCTTTGGGTGGCTTCCTCTATGATTCACATGTTTTTTTAAATATATGCAGACATTATTCTACTTTGCAATTGACAAATCATTTTCAATCCCTAACATTCCTAATCTTGCCTGTAAAGTGCAACACGGATTCAGTGAACATATGGTAAGTGGCCTCAGTGCTTGCTGTTGTTCCGAAGGTTAATTAACATAACTGGTAATTGCCCCCACATTATTTATTATATTATTGTACTTCTAAGCAGAAACAAAGCACACTAAAAATGTGGAAATATTTATGCAGATATACACTACTAATATTTAACCAATTCCTACAGCATCTACCACACCTTAAATAAGTTATGGTGGGTTAAAAAAAAGTGACAAAAACCTTCCACCGTATAGCATACAGCAAATTAAAGAATTACTTGTGAGCATATTCACATGTCTCAGACTGGTCTGCAACCCTGCTTTTCACCGTTACCTCCTAGCATACAGTGCTTCCACTGCAGCAAGGGATTCTGGGTAATGGCATGTATGTATGTCTTTATTTATATAGCGCCATTAATGTACATAGCGCTTCACAGTAGTAATACACGTGACAATCCTATAAATAACAAATAATACAAATAACAGATCATGGGAATAAGTGCTTCAGACATAAAAGTAACATTGTAGAAGAGGAGTCCCTGCTCCGAAGAGCTTACAATTTAATTGGTGGGGAGAACATATAAGGACAGTAGGAGGACATTCTGGTAAGTGCGTCAGCAGGGGGCTAAGCTTTATGTATCATGTGTATAGTATTAGCCACATGCTACTCATATGCTTCTATAAGCATGTGTGTCTTATGGTGGGTCTTAAAGGTGGATAGAGAGGGTGATAGTTGGGTATTGAGGGAAAGGGCATTTCAGAGGTGTGGGGCAGTCAGTGAGAGGTTTAAGGCGGGAGAGGGCTTTAGATACAAAGGGAGTAGAGAGAAGACATCCTTGAGCCGAACGCAAGAGTCGAGATGGTGTACAGCGATAAATGATGGCTAAAATGTAAGGAGGGGCAGAAGAGTGTAAAGATTTAAAAGTGAGGAGGAGAATTGAGTGTGAGATGCAGGATTTGATAGGAAGCCAGGAGAGGGATTTCAGCAGGGGATACACAGACAGATTTAGGAAAGAGTAGAGTGGTTCTGGCAGCAGCATTTAGGATAGATTGTAAGGGAGACAGGTGAGAGGCAGGAAGGCCGGACAGCAGGAGGTTACAGTAATCAAGACAGGAAAGAATGAGGGCATGAGTCAGAGGTTTAGCAGTCGAAAGGGCGTATCTTTGTAATATTGCGGAGGTAAAAGCGACAGGTTTTGGATATGTTTTGAATGTGAGAGTCGAGTGTGACCCCTAGGCAGCGTGCTTGGGCTACTGGGTGAATGATAGTACTTCCAACAGTAATGTGGAAGGAGGTAGGAGGGCCAGGTTTGGGAGGAAGTATGAGGAGCTCTGTTTTTGCCATGTTAAGTTTCAGTCGGCGGAGTGCCAACCAGGATGATATCCCAGAGGGACATTCAGAAACTTTGGTCTGTACAGCAGGTGTAAGGTCAGGGGTTGAAAAGTAAATTTGTGTGTAGTCAGCATAGAGGTGATATTTAAACCCAAGAGATGTGATTAGGTCACCTAGAGAGAGTGTGTAGAGAGAAATGAGCACACAATGTCAACTTTTACTTCATATCCATTTTGAAACAGACCCCTATAAACTTATGCCTGCCGCATTACACAGCTTTTCAGCACAGCGTTGGTATAATGCATAGCCAGTAACCCTGCTCACAGACCGCATCTACATTACTTCTTTTAGTGCTGAAGGACCCAGTGAAGTACAGTATTGAGGCGATTTACTGCAGGAATAATATCTTATTGTAAATGCAGATTTAGTATTTATAGCTGTCAGATAATAACGACGACTAACAGCAGGTTATTGGAAGATGACGAGTTGTTGAATGAGAACAAAGAATTGCACATTTAATAAAATGGAAATTAGTTTATCATTAAAATAGCCGCCGTATAAAACCATTTCTTAATAAAAAATTCTGTTTGTTATCAAAGTGCCCAGATATTTTCTGTATAAAAGGCAGACTACTTCCTAAAAAATAAAGTACTTTACTTGTACTTCTTTTAAATATTTTTTTATTTTTATTTTTTTAATGCTCATTGATGCTATAAATTATAATATATATGTATATATATATATGCAAATATAACTGTATGCTCATCTGCATGTCTTAGGCAGGTCTGCAACCCCGCCTTTCCCCATTATCACCCAGCATACAGCACTTCCACTGCAGCAAGGGATTCTGGGAAATGACATGCAAATGAGCACACAGTGTCACTTTTTGCCTCAATAACCATTTTTAACATGGTTCCCTATAGGCTTAAGCTTGCTGCATGGTCACAGCTTTGAGCACAGCCAGGGTTAAGGGAGCATGCCCAGGGTGGTTTTATGGGGATGCACCCTTAACCCTGGCTGTGCTCAAAGCTGTGACCATGCAGCAAGCTTAAGCCTATAGGGAACCATGTTAAAAATGGTTATTGAGGCAAAAAGTGACACTGTGTGCTCATTTGCAGTCATTTCCCAGAATCCTTTGCTGCAGTGGAAGTGCTGTATGCTGGGTGATAATGGGGAAAGGCGGGGTTGCAGACCTGCCTAAGACATGCAGATGAGCATACAGTTATATTGCATATTTGCGTTCTGTGTTTAGGGTTTTTGCACTTTTTTTACTCACCATAATTAACTCAGTATTATGGTTTATATATATATATATATTATTATACTATATATCTATATATATATAATTAAATAATATATATATATATATATGATATATATTTTTTTTGGAAGCTGCCTTGTTGTCACGTTGGTTATTTATCGCACAGAATATCCAGGTATGATAGATATCCATTGAATTTAAAATACTGCAACCTTCAACTTTTTGTAGGTGACAGGAAGAAACAAATGTAACTAAAGTGTTTATTTTATATTTTTACATCGTTCCTCATTCAGAGCTGAACTGTGCTATTTTTAGTCCTGCGGATCCCTCCATTTCTGACATATCGGTTTAGTTGTTTTTTTTGCACCCACTAGGCCGGAAAAACAAAATGGCCACCATATACTGAGGATCATGAGAGCCAATAGGAAGCTGCAACATTCCCGGAGCGAAATATAGCAGGGTTCCGCTCCCAATGTACTCCAGTTCTAATTCTGTAAAAAAACAAATCTTTAGGTAAAATAGACGGGATCGCTGCTTTAACATATTGCTCCTTTCAAACAACCATCCTGCTGTAACCATATTGCCCAGGGGTGGGAAACGCCAGTCCTCTAGGGCAGGGGTGAGCAAACTTTTTATGCCGAGCCCCCCTTTTCATCCATAAAATTTCTCGGGCCCCCCCTGCCTGATGTAATCAAAATCACATTGAAAAAAAAACCAAAAACCCCTTTATTAAACGGTATTCAATATAAATCCAAATATGTCTAAATACTTACATATTTCAACATCTCGCGCTTGCAAAATTAGGCTGTGTCCACGCTGCCGCTGAGAGCGGTGACATCACCAACTCTCCAAGCATGAGCGCAGGCTGTCCTGCATAATTTTGCAAGCGTGGATCGGGGCTATTTGTGTGTGTGTCTGTGTGTGTTTGTGTGTGTTTGTGTGTGGCTGTGTGTGTGAATTCAGATAATAAAGAAAATATAGGGTGCTCAAACCCTGGACGACTCTGTTCAGTTCAGTGAGTGATAAACATTTAACATGGGGGGGGGAGGGGAAGGGAGGTAGCACAAGAGGTGGATGAATCCCCCCAAAAGTATTGCCTTTGCACGTACCTCTCACCGAAAAACCCAGCTTGGAGCTTAGGGAGGACAAACAAATTGACTTTGAAGTGCGCTCAGCAGCATCAATTCACACACACACAGAGGAAAAAACGATGGCCGCACAGCCAGGGGCCAGGTGTAGAGTAAAACTGCTGCTTCTTTATTGTGCATGCAGAGAGACAACAGGAGATCCCCTTGATGGGACAAGAGCACGGAACCCCTCACGTTTCTCGACCTGGTGCGGGTCCTTTATCAAAGGCACCCCCAGTCCGAAACGCGTAGGAGGTTCCTGCCTTGTCCCATCAAGGGGATCTCCTGTTGTCTCTCTGCATGCACAATAAGAAGCAGTTTTACTCTAAACACCTGGCTCCCTGGCTGTGCGCCATTCGTTTTTTTCCTTCTGCCTATCACTGACTTTGCGTCTCCCTATGGCTGGCACGCCTTCCCATCACCCCTGGAGATGACGTGAGTGGGTTCTTCATGGTGTTTAATAACATATGGTTCATTTTAACACGCTGTTATTAAGGACTTACAGTCTACATATTCACCACCACCCAAACCACCCCACTGGTATCTCCGGGTTAAATGTTTTATCCACTCACTGAACTGACAAGTCGTCAGGGTTTGAGCACCCATATGTTTCTTTATTATCTGAATTCACAACACAGCCACACCAAACACACACAACACAACACAGACCACACACAAAATAGCCCCATCCACGCTTGCCAAATTATGCAGACAGCCTGCGCTCATGCTGGGAGTTGTGATGTCACGCTCTCAGCGCAGCGTGGACACAAGCCTAATTTTTGCAAGGCGAGATGTTGAAATATGTAAGTATTTAGACATATTTGGATTTAATTGAATACCGTTTAATAAGGGGTTTTTGGTTTTTTTTTCAATGTGATTTTGATTACATCAGGCAGGGGGGGCCGAGAAATTTTATGGATGAAAAGGGGGCTCGGCATAAAAAGTTTGCTCACCCCTGCCCTAGAGGCCTGGCGTTTCCCACCCCTGGGCAATATGGTTACAGCAGGATGGTTTGTTTGAAAGGGCAATATGTTAAACAGCGATCCCGTCTATTTTACCTAAAGATTTGTTTTTTTACAGAATTAGAACTGGAGTACATTGGGAGCGGAACCCGCTAATTTCGCTCCGGGAATGTTGCAGCTTCCTATTGGCTCTCATGATCCTCAGTATATGGTGGCCATTTTGTTTTTCTTTTCCGGCCTAGTGGGTGCAAAAAAAACAACTAAACCGATATATGTCAGAAATGGAGGGATCCGCAGGACTAAAAATGCACAGTTCAGCTCTGAATGAGAACGATGTAAAATATAAAATAAACACTTTAGTTACATTTGTTTTCTTCCTGTCAACTCAAAAAGTTGAAGGTTTCAGTTTTTAATTCAATGATATCTATCATCCTGGATATTCTGTGCGATAATACCAACGTGACAACAAGGCAGCTCAAAAAAAAATATATATATATATATATATATATATTATATATTATATATATATAATATATATATATATAATTATATATATATAACCATAATACTGAGTTATTATGGTGAGTAAAAGTGCACAAAAACCCTAAACACAGAACGCAAATATGCAATATAACTGTATGCTCAATCTGCATGTCTTAGGCAGGTCTGCAACCCCGCCTTTCCCATTTCACCCAGCATACAGCACTCCACTGCAGCAAAGGATTCTGGGAATGACTGCAAATGAGCACACAGTGTCACTTTTTTGCCTCAATACCATTTTTAACATGGTTCCTATAGGCTTAAGCTTGCTGCATGGTCACAGCTTTGAGCACAGCCATGGGTAAGGGCATCCCCATAAAACCACCCTGGGGATGCCCCTTAACCCTGGCTGTGCTCAAAGTCTGTGACCATGCAGCAAGCTTAAGCCTATAGGGAACCATGTTAAAATGGTTATTGGGCAAAAAGTGACACTGTTGTCTCATTTGCATTCATTTGTCCAGAATCCCTTGCTGCAGTGGAAGTGCTGTATGTGCGGTATAATGGGGAAAGCGGGGTTTGCAGACCTGCCTAAGACATGGCATGATGAGCATACAGTTATATTTGCATATATTATATACATATATATTAATAATTTATAGGCATCAATGAAGCATTAAAAACTAAAATAAAAAAATATTTAAAAGAAGTAGCAAGTAAAGTACTTTATTTTTTAGGAATAGTCTGCCTTTTATACAGACAAATATCTGGCACTTTGATACAACAGATTTTTTATTAAGAAATGGTTTTATACGGCGGCTATTTTATGAATAAACATTTCCATTTTATTAAATGTGCAATTCTTGTTCTCATTCAACAACTCGTCATCTTCCAATACCCTGCTGTTGTCGTCGTTTATTATCTGACAGCTATAAATACTAAATCTGCATTTACAATAGATATTATTCCTGCAGTAAATCGCCTCAATACTGTACTCACTGGGTCTTCAGCCACTAAAAGAGTAATGTAGATGCGGTTCTGTGAGCAGGTTACTGTGCTATGCTTATACCAACGCTGTGCTGAAAAGCGTTGTAATGCGGCAGCAATAAGTTTATAGGGGTCTGTTTCAAAATGGATATGAAGTAAAAGTTGACATTGTTGTGCTCATTTCTCTCTACACACTCTCTCTAGGTGCCTAATCACATCTCTTGGGTTTAAATATCACCTCTATGCTGACTACACACAAATTTACTCTTTTCAACCCCTGACCTAACCTGCTGTCAGACCAAAGTTTCTGAATGTCCCTCTGGGATATCTCCTGGTTGGCACTCTCTCCGCCGACTGAAACTTAAAAACTGGCAAAAACAGAGCTCCTCATCTTCCTCCCAAACCTGGCCCTCTACTCCTTCCACATTACTGTTGGAAGTACTATCATTCACCCAGTAGCCCAAGCACGCTGCCTAGGGGTCAACACTCGACTCTCACATTCAAACATATCCAAAACCTTGCGCTTTTTACCTCCGCAATATTACAAGAGAACGCCCTTTCGCACTGCTAAACCTCTGACTCATGCCCTCATTCTTTCCTGTCTTGATTACTGTACACCTCCTGCTGTCTGGTCCTTCCTGCCTCTCACCTGTCTCCCTTACAATCTATCCTAAATGCTGCTGTCCAGAAACCACTCTACCTCTTTCCTAAATCTGTCTGTGTATCCCCCGCTGCTGAAATCCCTCTCCTGCTTCCTATCAAATCCTGCATCTCACACTCAATTCTCCCTCCACTTTTAAATCTTTACACTACTTTGCCCCTCCTTACATTTAGCCATCATTTATCGCTGTACACCATCTCGACTCTTGCGTTCGGCTCAGGATGTCTTCTCTCTACTCCTTTGTATCTAAAGCCCTCTCTCCCGCCCGCCTTAAACCTCTCACTACTGCCCCACACACCTCTGAAATGCCCTTTCCCTCAATACCCAACTAATCACCCTCTCCTATCCACCTTTAGGACCCACGACAGACACCATGCTTATAGAAGCAATGAGTAGCATGTGGCTAATACTATACGACATGATACATAAAGCTTAGCCCCCTGCTGACGCACTTACCAAATGTCCCTCCTACTGTCCTTATATGTTCTCCCCTCCACCAATTAAATTGTAAGCTCTTCGGAGCAGGGACTCCTCTTCTACATGTTACTTTTATGTCTGAAGCACTTATTCCCATGATCTGTTATTTGTATTATTTGTTATTTATAGGATTGTCACTTGTATTACTACTGTGAACGCTATGTACATTAATGGCGCTATATAAATAAAGACATACATACATGCCATACCCAGAATCCCTTGCTGCAGTGGAAGCACTGTATGCTAGGATGTAACGGTGAAAAGCGGTTTGCAGACCAGTCTGAGACATGTGAATATGCTCACAGTAATTCTTTAATTTGCTGTATCTATACGGTGGAAGGTTTTTGTCACTTTTTTTTAACCCACCATAACTATTTAAGGTGTGGTAGATGCTGTAGGAATTGGTTAAATATTAGTAGTGTATATCTGCATAAATATTTCCACATTTTTAGTGTGCTTTGTTTCTGCTTAGAAGTACAATAATATAATAATAAATGTTGGGGCAATTACCAGTTATGTAATTAACCTTCGGAACAACAGCAAGCACTGAGGCCACTTACCATTGTTCACTGAATCCGTGTTGCACTTAACGGCAAGATTAGGAATGTTAGGAATTTGAAATGATTTGTCCAATTGCAAATTAGTAATATGTCTGCATATATTTAAAAAAACATGTGATCATAGAGAGCCACCCAAAGCTCCAAATATCCATCACCAAAATAACACAAGAGAATCAAATAAGAACCCATCAGATAGAAACTAAACCCACCATGTACCTCATTAACTGAAACTCCAAGTGTTGCTCTCCATTGTCTGCTACAACATCGGGGAATGTATTTTGCTTCTTACTATTCAGATGCATGCATGACTAACCTTTGTAGTTCATTTACTATTTATGGACAGCAATTGTTCCAGTATAAGTCAGGTACCCAGGATAATACTGTCATCTTTAGTAATAGTCCAACCCGGTGCGCAACACTTTTCCCCGTGCGCACCCCTGCCTGCTCTCCTCGCCCTCTGCCCCCCTCCCCACCACTCTACCCCGTCGTGAAATGACGCGTGGGGTCCTGTGAACGTCATGTCACCATGGTAACGTAAGTGTCATCAACATGACCCCGCGGCTTCATTTGACGCCGGGTTACTGCCGTCGCGTCACAGGGAAGGTAAGTGAAGGGAAAGTAAGGCCACCGCGAGGTTCCCCCAGCATTTAATTTAAATGCCTGGGGGAGAGCGTGAACCTCTATAATACTGCCGGCCCCCCGAAAATCTAGCACCCCCCCAGTTTGCGTACCGCTTGGTCTCACCCCTTCAGAAATCATTGCAAAGCTCGGGTTTAAACTTATCACCATCTGTGCAAACAGTCTTTTATTACCATTAATTTTTATTGAAAGTTACATGTTGTAACATTTAAAAAAAATATTTCGCCTCATTGCTCTTCGCCCCCTCTGGAAGTACAGGGTTTTACCCAACATTTGACTCTGTAAGAATAATTAACTACAGTACTGTATCCTAATTGCCCTTTCAAGATTAAAATAAACTTAGTTTAAAAAAGAATACTGATTAACTCTATTAATTGAATATCATGGAATTCAACTACAATTTTTCCAATTCAATCTCCCTCTTATCTTTTCATAACCAACTGAGATCACTAAATTGTTTGCACACTCAAAAGGGCTATCCCATATAATAATTGGGAATAAGCTCCACGGTTATTTTAGTAGTTTTTTGCTACGATGATAGAAAAGGGAAAACCGTAAAATAAATACAGTATGTGGGAGCAAAAATGCATCAATCTTAAATTGTTGTACCAAGATGGTCGTTGGGAGCTTTGGTAATTGAGTATTTGATACATAGTTCACTTACAAATTCACAACTGTGTCCGTCGGTGCATCAATCTCTGCCAACCTTTGTATCCAGTCATGTCTTACATCGACGAATTTACTTGTTAGTAAAGTTACTCTCCAGGAAAATGGTCATCTACTATTTCAGTTTGACCTCTGCCCCGCCATTCCTGTGGCAAGCAGCAGACACACATGATGCAGGAGAGCAAACCAGGTGGACTGGACTCGTGACCCAGAGTAACCCGGGGCTACTCAAATACTGACGTCGCCCACTGGTAACTAGTTTTTTGCACAGACCACCATCTTGCTGTGGGGAGGCATGTGGCATGCGTCATATAGATGTAACTGTCTAAATGTTTCTTTGTTTGAGTTATGCTCCGTCCTTTGAAATCTGGGGTATGTTGAGGTTCTGGAGAAATAAAAAGGAGTCTGGATAACATATGTATGTACGATAGGTGGTGAAGCATCGTATATGCCGGGTCTTCTGTCTGCCGATTTCAAGGAGAGATGACAGAGGATGACCGGACGAAGAGCCACTCCTGTTGGCTTTGTAGGTGGATAGGCATCTCTCGAAAATGCACTCAACAATGCTAGCGCCCCGCCGGGAATTAAAACAAAACCTCCTCGTTTCTAATTTGGTGTTATAATAATTTGTACAACAATTATTCCAGTATTGAAAAATAAGAAATGACTATAAACCTCAATAAAATGTGACGTCACACAAATAATTTGGACTTGCAAACGAGAACAGCTTTAAAATAAAAATAAATAAGATTAATTTTAGGTGGAAAGCCCAACTACAAAGCAGGCACAATACTGATACAACAATATAGCCAACATGAATAAACATTTTTTTGTTTACTTGTTCCTTCTGGTGTTTTTTTTTTTGTTTTTTTAACTAGTTTGTTGCTGGGATAGCTGATGAGCAATGCAGTATTGACCCTGGCAGAAAAGGGGTTAATTTTATTTTTCGTCCTGGATTGGATGACACTTTATTCCTTTCCCTATAATGATGGTAAATGGTAGCCATGGTAAAAATAAGTGCAAACGTTACCTTGGGCGCTCATTTCTTCAAGTCTCCCCAGCTGCAAGAACCTGGTGGCAAAAAACAGCACCAGATCTATTAAAAGAAAGGAATCCAATAGAAAGCCGTGCAAATTCCTTGCAGCAGAGCAACATTGTAAATAACCCCCAGATCAGTAGTTCCCAATCTTTTTGTAAACTGAGCCCACATAAGCAATAGTGTTGGCCTTGCCTTCATGTTCGTCTATACAGGCATAAAGAAAAAATGGCCAAGATCTGGGGTTGAGATTCCAACTCCTTTCCCAATGTATGGCAAAGACATAGCAGACAAAGTTGTGTGGTCTCCTAATACTTCTGTGTTACACTTTGCTCTTTAAATTAAGATTTATGGAGATTAAAACAATAATTCTTTCTTCGCTAACCGTCATGCATGACAAAATATAGCAAAGGCTTTCGGACTTTAAAGAAACCTTGAACTCCCACTCTCCCTAAATTGGAATCCTTATAAAAAAGAGAATTACAACATGTAAGAAATTTCCTTAATTCCCCTCCTAAAAAAATAGTCTATGTTTTGAATAGATTGTGACAGCTGGTGTGCTAATCGCTCAATGAAGATCTTTGAGGATAGATCTTGGGAGTCGAAAGTTGAATTCCTTGTATGTGTAGCCATGTCTTCTTTTTGTATCTACTAATCTGCCGTGGGCCTAACACTTAAGGCCTGGTATCAGAGCAGCAGTGTTGGGATCAATCCAGGTTTTCCCCCTGCAGTAAACAACTACACTCCATTGAGTGCCATGGGGGGGTGCTAAGCCTGGGTACTGCCCCTCAGACCTTGGACCCTCCCACGGGGTACATAAGGGGTGCACACCAAACTTCTGAGAGTTCTCTCCATAGAGAGAGTGATTGCTGGAGTAGTAAAGTCAGGGTTCTGATTACATTCATTCCCTCCCTTAGGGAGTGGGACAGCTACCCCTCATCCACCAGGTGGTGAGGGAAGAGCAGAGGAAGACATCTGGGCCTCAAGCCTCCTAGGTTGATTCCAGGGACCACCGGAGGAAGGAATAGAGTTGAATCAGTAAAGTGTATTTGTTGAGTTGAAATATAAAGAGATCCAGTTCTTTTATATACCCTGCATGAGAGTAATTATCAGGGGGGGTAGCGAAGAGTTCTCCTGCAGGATTGCCTCCGCACCTCCTGAGTCTGCAAGAGATGGAGGCGCTGCACCAGTGAAGAGAACCAACCTTACCCCCCAAAGCCCCTGTCTCCCCACTAATAACAGCGGGAACCTCAGAGCTTCTGTGAACCAGCAGGTAACCAGCACATGACACCCTGTACTAGCGTAACCTCCCAGAGGGGTGGGGGAAAACCTGTTACATATGTAGAAAGATATTGCTAGAATGTCAGATAGACAAAAAGATCTTGTTGGGCGCTTGACAGAAATTCACTTAGAAAATTATTGTTTTACTTATGTGATAATTTGTGTATAGAAAATTGGTCAAAGTTACTTTGAATAATAAAAAGCTTCTCCTATCTGCGAAAACGTTGAGTGCTGCAATTTAGAATCTCGAAGAGAGATTTAACAAAACCTCACGACGCCGATGACCTCAAAAATGGATCGAAAGAGATAACGTTTGAATGATCAGAATCCCAAGTCAATTCAACCCAAAGACCTCCAGCTGGTCACCCTGTGATTTCAGCTGACGAAGGTACTGTAATAGAGGTGGTCGGATTACCCTTTCTGGACAGCGACGGTACTGTGCAAATCCGTATCCCAGTGGATCGATCAGGACATCTGTGGCTGGAGTCTGGCTGCTAGATACGGACTGTACCTTCTTTCATCACTGACAGGGGTGCCTGCAGCTGTTTTTACAAGTGTAACTTGATCTCACATCAGGACAGAGAAACTTCTGTCCAGACACACTAATTCTACCTGTGTGTCAGGATTACAGATACGGACGACCAGCTGCGGTCCCACTGGCATATTAGCAAGTCATATTACCACTTTAGGACTCCAGAGGACCTGTAGTGACCGGGATTTGTCTCTGCTGGCATATGAGAACATCCTACAACCCGTCCAGTCAGCGTTACACTCTATTATTCTGTATCTCTACCTTGATTTCAAAGTCTGTAGGACCTCTAAGAGATCTACCATCAGTCCACTAATTAGTGGAAATTCTTGCATCTGTCTTATCTGCCTGTTCACTTCGAACCTGTACCAGTAAGGTATTTTCTAACCTGTATGCTCCATTTACTATTGTGGCAGTAAGTGTGTACCATAGGCGCACACACACCGGTTTTACTTTCAATTCAGTACAATCTTGGAACTTTACATGTGAATTTTGTGCGCTTTGTTTCTTCTTTTTTTTTTTACAAAAATTAATTTTCACACTCACACGTTCTGCCTGCTAAAAAGAGCGGCATAAGATTCCAGAGACTGCTTAGAACTTTCACTTGAATTTGACTACATCCCTTTAATATACAGTAGCACTATTTGTTATATTATATTTTTTATTGATACCTTGTATTTTTTACTTTGGCTTATCTTGTATGTTATTGATTTATTATGAACACATTCAAGAGTTGCATTTAATTACCATAATACGGTATTAATACATGATATACACTCAGTACTGGATTAAGAGGCAGGCCTAGCGGGGCACTTGTCCGGGTGCCAACCGAAAAGGGTTGCCGTGGCTCTGACCCCAGTATCGTCCTTTAAATGTCCAAGTCCTGAGCAGCCTCGTCAATATACAAGGACATTTAAAGATGGCTTTGGAGTGGGCAGGCGGGCGTCGGACGTTGGAGCGTGGCAGCAACAGCAATGGGGGCCACTTGACGGAGTGGTGCGGACAGGGCGGGCAAGGCAGTCCCCCGCGCCCCTCTCCATTTATAATACCCCCCTTTTTCCTTCCCCTCCCTGCTCTTTGTCTTGCTATCCCCATTGTCATCCAAACTCCTACCTACAGTATTATTTATTTTTTTCCGTTTTCAATGTTGTGTTTTCACTTATTTTTTACATTATTTCTGTGCATTCATAGTATGATTGATATAGTGGCAGCCGACCCTTTCACTTGCAGATTATCGCAGTGAAGCAGGTTGCCAGCGGAGGAGAGCAGGAACACAGCGCTATTGCAGGGCAGACACCGGAAGGAAGGGCGTTTGACTTCACCGAGCTCGGGCGTGCTCCTCCCCGTATCTCTGAAGCCCCTGCGCGTGTGCTCACACACTATAACGTGGCCGCCACCTGCACTAACCTGTTCAGCCACCCGCACACATCTTCGGCTGCCCGCCCGCGCACATCTTCTTGGGCGCCCCTTGTGCACAGCTTTTTCGTCCTTGCGCGCACAGCGTCTGCCGGCCCGCGCACCCAGTTTTCACTGCACGCCGCCTGCGCCCCCCTAAATAATCTTGCGCCTCATTGCCCCCCCCCCCCCCCCACACACACACACTCACACTCACCAAATACACTCCATCAATCACCACACACACACACACACACACTCAATCCCCCCCCCACACACACACTCAATCCCCCCTGGATCGTTGGTGGGTGCTGCCGGAGCCAAGCGGCAGACCCGACGGCCAATCTGGAGGGTGGGGGCTGAGCAGGCAGCGCTCCAGCGGTCCCCGGCGGCTCCCGTGCAGGGCGCCGCTATGTTGCGCAAGTTCGCGCATGCGCAGTGAGTCCCGGGCGGCCCTGAATAGTGGCGCATGCGCAGCAGCGCGCGAACGCTAGCCTACCAGGGAAGGCTCTTGGAAGGGACTAAAAATCCCATGAGCCTCAGCAGCGCTCCATGTGACGCCAGGGAGCCAATAGGGCTTAGGATTGCCCTGCAGCAGGGCTTTTGATACATTTCGCGCGCTGAGCCCACGCTAGTCAGTCAAGACCGGGAAGAGCTAGGGGAAGGAGGTGAGTGCAGGGGTCAGTGACCCACTGCATTAGGCCAGTAACCCCCTAGGCCCCAGATAGGTCTTGAACTCCCCAGCTTGTGGTGCTACAGGGACAGGCCCTAGGTTAGGGACCCTGTCACAGTAGTACTAGTGTTAGATAGGGACACAGCGGACGCTGCGTTCTCCGAGAAGAGACTTGGGCTCAAGTCTGTGTCCCAAAGAGACAGAGATTATCTCCAGGGTGGGATCGCCCCTGGCGGACCCTAGTGCGAGGAAACACCGGATCAGACGGGATCAACAATCGGCAGATCCTTTTCGAAGTTGCTTGCAGGCCCGAGTGCAGGAGCGCTCGGCAGGTACCTTCCTAAGTGCACCAACGTATCCTATACATATTATCATTACACATAGTGGCAGCGCTGACCACGGGACAAAGGGGTTAGGCTGTGGACACGGTGTAGGGATACACGGTGGTGGGTAGGTACACTCCTAGTGGAGTGAAAGACACTTGGGACTGAGTTATATTGTGGAGTTACCCTCTAAGGGAAGTATTAGTATTATAAGTGTGTGATTATTCTGCGTTACAGTAAAGTGGTTATATACATTCCTGTGTATGTGGTTATTGTATATGCGGGTCCTGTGTAGGCAACCTTCTACATCCCTAGAACCCTACACAGGTGGAGGCGCTGAAACTGAGAACGTTCCAGAAGATTCACCCCAGGCTCTCACTGGCGGAGGCTCAGGCCTCCTGTGAGCCTGACATGTATAACGCACCACACCTGGTAACACATAGGTTTCCACCCACACACACACGGTATCTGTGATTGGGATAGAGGGAATACCTGTTACACCTGCTTCAGCACAAGTGGCTCAATTAGTGCCTCAGTAAAGAGCCTGATTCAGCACAGGTGGCTCAATCAGTGGCTCAGCCACTGATTAAGCCACCTGGGCTGAAGCAAGGCTATCCTGAAAACCTGACCTGTTGGTGGTTCTTGAAGACTGGAGTTGGCCACACCTGATATTTACTGTATAGCCTGTCTCACAGGCAGTGCTGTAAAAGATATCACAGGAGCTGACAGTTGAACAGCAGAGATACTGTACAGAACATGGATGAATGCTGAGAATATCCTTCAACCGTACCACTTGCTATGCTTCAGATTTGATTACCTTATTAATATTTTAGTCGTTTTTTGATTTTCTAAACAGTGATTAATGTACATGAAAATATTCAGATTACAATGATTCTTATTTAGGGAGCACATTGCCTTGTAGTACTTCTGCAGAGGGATTACAGGGAGTCTTTGTTTAACACAGGGTTGTTTAAGAGAGAAAAAAAAGTGACACTGAAGAAAATATGATTCCAATGGAAATAATCTAATTCCAACATATGTGATTGTTTTGAGTCCCTTCTGACATTACTACTAGACAAGTTTGTGGAACATTGAACAAATGTCACCTGGGAAAAAATTGCGGGTCATCTTGGCAAAGAGAAAAATCACACATTTCATTACAGCGGGTTTTAGTTCTGTGACCTGAGGTCGCTCACCTGTGATGAGGTTGTCCACCAATGTGGTCGGCATGCAGAAGATCCCCACCAGCAAGTCGCTGATTGCCAGGTTCAGGATGAACATGTTGGTCACCGTTCGCATCTGCCTGTTCTTCAGCACGATGAAGCACACCAACATGTTGCCAATCATGCACATGAGAAAGATGAAAGTGTAAGCCAGGATAAACATGGCTGCGATGGATGTGGAGTGCTGATAGTAGAATGAGAACGTTAAGTTCTCTCTGGAGACTTCAGTCTTGTTGCCGTGGCCTTGGGAGCTGATGTTGAAAGTCGAGACAGAGGGACCTAAGCAAAAAAATAAATAAAAGGAAACCAATATAAGATGGGGGACCTTGGTTTTACATTCAAACTGATCAAAGAACTCTCAAAGAAAAGGCGTATTTGGGAATGCGTTTATCCCCAGTTGTAATTGTTGTACAGAGAGAAAGATGTCATTGTTATTTGTACATGGAACTCTGTTCAATTACTGAGCACCACATATACCACGTCCTCCTGATACAGAGAGAAAGAAAACAGAATATTTTTTTTGTGGATGAAAGTAAATACTTTTTTCGCAGGGTCATTGTTTGTCATTCCTCTTAAAACATTTGCTAGTTGTTCAACCCTGTAACCTTGAGGCACATATTTACGAAGCAGTACTCTACCATAAGACAACATTCGGTTCTCAGATTCCAGGAGGAGCATAAAGGGGAAACAAAAAACACAGAGATACTCTAAGTGTAGAGGTGACCATCCTGATGAAGCCTATTCCTCTGGCGAAATGCGTAGAGTGCGAGTTCCTAAGTATCTTGGAACTGAGGTGAGAGAAGCCGCCAGCTGCCCAGATACTGCCAGACCCTATCCGGAGGTGACGTCAGACGTTACATTCACTGGGACGTGCCAGAGCTGCGGCATCTGATCGCCACACTGTGAGCTGCGGTCAGACCCAGGACTAACAGACGTAGGCGGGGGCAGGACGGTGAGCCAGTGCGGCAGATGATTTCTCCCATACACTATATAAGTGTGAACAGCCCATTTTAATTGCATTATTGTAAGTGCACACTTTATATTTTAAACATAAAGCATTTTTGTACCTAGCTGATCTGTACTATGGAGTTTCTCTCTCTCGCTCTCTCTCTCTCTTTCATGGGGGTCTTATCCTGTTGCACTGTGAACCCTGCTGAGTTCTACCACACCTGTCTTTTGAGTGATAGCCACTGACTACCTGCTACCTCATACCACACCTGTCGGGGAGAGATGTTAATCCCCCTACACACTGCTTGATTGTATTGTATGTCTTTATGTATTGTATGTCTTTATTTATATAGCGCCATAAATGTACATAGCGCTTCACAGTAGTATAATATAATTGATTATATCTTAAGTTTTGTAAGTAGGCCTTTTAAAAGAGCCAAGACTTCATCATCACATTTACTGAATATAAAAACCTCTACAGTTAGAGTATCTCTGTGTTTTTTGTTTCCCCTTCATGCTCCTCCTGGAATCTGAGAACCAATTTCTACATCTTGGGGACAAGTGAAGACGAACCCCACCAGAGGGTTTTGAGCAGGGGGTTCAAATTAATTAATTTCTTGTCTTGCACATTTTTCTTTATTTGCACTACACTAGTTTATTTATATTCACTTATATGTATGCATAATTGTGACACACACTGATTATTAATCTATACATTTTTTACTATTAAGAATCACAAACTAATTTTTTTGCACCTATTTTTCACTTTGTTACAATATAAGATAACATTCAGCATCAGAAGATATTTTACGCTTAAAGCTGTAGTTCAAGCTGTCGTTTAAAAAAAAAAAGGTTTTCATTCAATATGTGCACCAATACAATCTACTGTACACACTGACAAGCGATTAGCTAAGTTGCTGATCGATCCGTTCTCCTGTAATCAATCGCTGAAGATTCGGCTCGGGTTCACTAAATGCATCCTACAGTAGATCCTGTTCTACTGCACTGGCAGCCAAAGTTCTGTGAGGAAGATCATGTGACCAGGCAGGCACTAGATTCAATTGGTTCACTGCTAGAGAGGGAAGGGCTCAGAAAGGTGATGCTGTTTCAGAAGGGGAAGGGGATGTGACTTTGTAAATGGTTGCTATAGGAACAAAAATGCTTGTTACATTAGAATACATTAAAAATCTCTTTACAATTGTTTTGTTTCTATTTTTTGAAATGCTACACATTTTCTCATAATACAGAACTGATTTATTAAAAAAAAACACATGTAGGATATAGCTTGAACTGCAGCTTTAAGTGGGCTGTAATGGGTCTTATGGAAGAGTACCTACAGTATTTGTAAATATGGGCTTTAGTGCAATTATATTACACTCCTCTTTAAGAACCTTACTGGGGCTTTCTTAAGCAGTCCATAAACATAACTGTTAGAGGCAGGGACAGCTATGAAGATCGGTTTCCCCAAAAGGTGAATACTATGTGGTTAATTCGCTGGCTAGATGGTGGTAGTCTCACTTGCATTGCAAATTCAAGTTCAAGGCTGCATAAGGCATGGGGAGATGTTAAGAAAAAGGTGAATAAGTGGGAGAGGAGGGAAGGGAAATGGTGTTGGAAGTTGTAGGTATAGGGCAAGTATATGGGGATTAAGAGGAAAATGTAATGGGTGCAGGAGTTGGGGCAAGGAATGAGGTAAGCACCAAGGAGAAAAGAGCAAGGGATTAAGGGGATGGGGAAATTGGTAAAGAATTGGGGAATGAGCTAAGGGAAGAGGAGGAATATATTCATGAATAGAATATGGAGTTAAGAAGGCGTGGATAAGGATTGAAAAGTTAAGTGCTAGAGGTTGTAACAGTTTGAAAATTGGGACAGGGCCCTACTGGGTATTGTTCAGGATGGGAGAATCTGGAGCACTACAGGTGCAAGATAGCCTACAATCTAGGAAAGGTGGGAAGAAGAGGGCTTTAGCACAGGGGAGGTCTGTAGTCCAGCCAATGTAATGAAGGCGGCAGGCATGGAGGAGCCGCAATCTAGACAGAGAGGCAAGACACATTGCTTTAACTTATCCCATGCTTCATTGTGACATCTTCCAACATTTCTAATTTAGAGAAGTATTTGCTGTATGTAACAACATCTGCAGGGACTCTTAAGAAAAGACAAAAGATGATAATTTGTAAAAATGATGAATAAATGAGTCCTGGTTATGCACACTGTGGAATCTCAAATACATTATGTTGTTAGTTATGTATAAGCCCCTAACCGCTCATAACAAATTCCGATTTTATATTCAAAGATACTTGTAAAGCTCTTAAATATAACTTTAAATTCAAAATGACTGTTATCTGTCTAACAGTTTCTGTAATATGTTGAGTGTTGATCCAAAACCGATGATGTGCCTTAATCTTACAGTTTATCTGAAATGTGTAGATCCTTGGTAATGGTAATATTTTCAAGGGTGTAATTACATTTATGTACCAAAAACCCTTTCTCCCTGTTTGTTTTTCTGTGAAGAGAATGTGAGAGAGGAGTTGAATGTGACCCCTAGGCAGCGTGCTTGAGCTACTGGGTGAATGATAGTAATTTCAGCAGTAATGTGGAAGGAGGTAGTAGGGCCAGGAGGAAGTATGAGGAGCTCTGTTTTTGCCATGTTAAGTTTAAGTTGGCGGAGGGCCATCCATGATGATATAGCAGAGAGACATGTAGAAACTTTAGTTTGTACAGCAGGTTGAAAAGTCTGGTCAGGGGTTGAAAAGTAAATTTTTCTGCCATCAGCAAAGAGGTGATATTTGAACCCAAGAGATGTGATTAGATCACCTAGAGAGAGTGTGTAAAGAGAAAAGATAAGAAGTCCCAGGACAGAGCTCTGCGATACCCCCACAGAGAGATCGATAGAGGAGGAGGTGTTGGCAAAAGAGACACTGAAAGTACAGTGGTAGAGGTAAGAGGAGATCCAGGATAGAGCTTTGTTATGAATACCAAGAGTATGGAGAATGTGAAGGAGAAGAGGGTGGTCCACAGTATCAAATGCTGCAGAGAGGTTGAGTAATATTTGCAGTAATGCTGCAGAGAGATTGAGTGTAATGACCTCTGTCTCTGGCAGCAGGGAGGTCATTATTTATTTTAGTGAGGGCTATTTCAGTGGAGTAAGCAGTGCGGAAGCCAGATTGTAGAGGTGTAAGGGTTCCAGTCCAGGCTTTAGCTGGAACCCACCTTTACCTGGCTGATGTGGACATTTTGATCACTGGCAGCCTGCTATATTGGCTGCACCTGTTTCAGGGCTTAAATAGCTGCCAGTGATTTCCATCCCCTGCCTGAGCATTGTATGCATTTCCCTGTGTACCTGGGTCCCTTGTATTCTGATTCTTGAGCCTGCCCTGTTCCTGATCCCTCCCTGTTCTTTTAGATTCCCTGTTGCCGACCTCAGCCTTTTACCTGACCACTGCTCCTGTGCCACCTGCCTTTACCCCAGCCTGTACCCGGACTTGCACCTTTGCCGCCTGCCTTGACCTCTGCCTGGATCACGACTACTCTAATAGGACTCTGTCCCCTGGCTCTGGTCGGTGATCTTATACCCCTACATCAGCCCTGCGGGTCCGCTTCCTATTCAGAGATGAGCAAGGTTACATAATGCTCAAGCAAAACATAGAAAAGAATCTAAGAGAATCTTAGGACGGCAACTTCGAGACAGAAGACTCAGGGAGATAGTCACCGTTGCAGGGTTCAAGAATTCAGCCCGGGAGACAGGGTGTGGTTGTCATCTAAAAATATCCACCTCAAGGTCACTACGCTTAGCACCTAGGTTCATTGGACCTTATACCATGATAGAGAAGGTCAACCCAGTGGCCTACAGCCTATGCCTTTTTCGTCTGAGGATCCGTCTATGTTCCACGTTTCCCTGCTGAAACTGTCAATCCGGGATCCTTGCTTCCCCGACTCATCCTCGTCTCCGGCTCCTCTCGTCGTACAGGGCCAACAGGAGTACGATGTTCAGTCCATCTATCCAGTATCTAGTACACTAGAGGGGCTTTGGACCTGAGGAATGGTCCTGGGTTCCTCGCCACCGTCTTCATGCCCCCAGGCTTGTCCAGCTCTTCCATGTCAAATATCCATGCAAGCCCTTCATGAGATGCCCGGAGGTTGCTCCTGTGTGTGTGGGGGGGGGGGGTACTGTCAGGATCCATGATCCACGACACACTCGGTGCACCCGGTGCTTAACCCATTGTCTTCTTCCTAGACGTTATCTAAAATGGTCCAAAATGCTTACACAGTTGAGCAACGCGTTTCACCCTTTCTTGGGCTTTTGATCTGTTTGATCTACGGAGCCTGAGGAAGCCCAAGAAAGGGCGAAACACGTTGCTCAAATGTGTAAGCATTTTGGACCATTTCAGACACCGTCTAGGAACAAGACAACGGAGGTGTAGCACTGCACCCGGACGCGGAAGCAGAGAGTTACACACTCATGAGTCTCGAACTACCACCTCATAGACTGGCTGTTATTCTTATATCCTTACTTCATTTTGATGTAAAAGTCATTTTTATTTTTATGTTTTTAGTCTTTTAATAAAGTGAACTGTCTGACCGTAGCTCCGGTGTGAATCACCATTTTTATTCACACCACCACACGGAGGAGACAATTCAGCAGTGTTTTAGCACTGCGTCACAGAACTATCACTGAAGTGCATGAAGGTTCTTCAAGAGGAGACAAAGATACCTTTATAAGTGTGCACTCACACTAGCCCGTGTGAGCATCTATTTATTATCTATATTTGTCTTATCACCCACCATCCCCACTTCTGTGGATGCCATATGAGAGAGTATTAGGCATCTAGACTTTTACTCAGGAAATCAGAACTACCAACACTGAGAGGGAAGAGAAGATACCTTTTTTAGGATCACACTCACACTGGTCCGTGTGAGCGTTTGCAGTATATTCTGCTTCATTTGATGATAACTGTTCGATTTCTCTCCCTCCCTTTTGTCGGCCACCATTATAAAGTATTTACACTTTGTTTTGATCTAACTTTGTTCCCTTGTTCTGAGGGGAACACTGCAACTCTGAGCGGGAGGAGACAGAGGCAAGAGCAGGGAGGACATTGTGGAGACCAGGGAAGGAACAACGCAAGAAAGACTGATTGAGAAGCACAACAGCAGAAAAAAGGAAGAACAAAAGATACCCTGATGCAATAGAACTTGCACAGGGCCATGAAAGTGTCATTTTACATTATTTGAAACATCACTCTCCCTTTCATCACAGTCCAGATAATCAGTTTGGGCATTAACACACCCAAATTGAACACCTGATAGAGAATATCAACATCCTCCACTATCCCTTAACCTGTGCTCCCCTTTCTTTCCTGTATTCCAACCCCCTCAAAGAAGCCAATAAGGTTACTTTGGCATGACCTGTCCCTCATATATCCATGCTGATTATTACTAACAATGTTGTTATCATATTCCTGTATGTTAGCCCTTAATAAACCTTTTAAGTACCTTACCCACTGTTGATGTCAGGCTTACAGGTCTGTAATTCCCTGGGTGTGATCTAACTCACTTTTTAAATGTTAGCATCACGTCTCCTTTACCCCACTCTGTGGTACCTGAGTCTGTGGAAATGGAGTCCTTGAATATTAAATATAACGGTTTAGCTATTATTGAACTTACAGATGCAGCATGTGTTACTGCTGATATTACAGTATAAAATTACTATTGTGGGTACCTGCGAAAAGGGTCTATACCAGGCCTGCACAACTTGTAAAGCGAGAAGGGCCAAACTGCTCCAAGGAAAACAGATTTGGGCCAGCACGGGTAAAATCATCGTCATCGTCGTCGTCGTCGTCATCATCGTCATCATCATCATCATCATCATCATCATCATCATCATCATCATCATCATCATCATCATCATATCTCCCCCAGCACCTCTCATCACCATCATCATCCTACTCATATCTCCTCCAGCACCCCTCATCAATCTGTCCCAGCACCCCTCATCATCCTCATATATCTGCCCCAGCACCCCATCATCCTCATATCTCCTCCAGCACCCCTCATCATCCTCAAATCTCCCCCAGCACTCATCTTCATATATCTCCCCAGCACCCCTCATCCTCGTATCTCCCCCTGCACCCCTCATCATCAACCTTTGCGAGACTCACCCTCTATCTCACACCCCCATCTCTCCCCCTCACCCATACACAATACTCCCCCTCCACATAACACACAATACCCCCCTGCAGACCACACACATTCCACCCCCTGCACCTCACATCACTCTCCCCCTGCATATCACATCACTCCCCTGCACCTCACATCACCCCACTACACCTCCCCCTGCACCTCATCTCCCCCCTGCACCTCACCTCCCCCCCTGCACCTCACCTCACTCACTCCCCTGCACCTCACCTCTCCCCCGCACCTCCCCCATGACGCCTCACCTCCCCCCAACCTGCACTACCTCCCTCATCCCTGCACCTCACTCCCCCCTGCACCTCACCTCCCCCCCTGCACCTCACCTCCCCCCCTGCACCTCACCTCCCCCCCCTGCACCTCACCTCCACCCCTGCACCTCACTCACTCCCCTGCACCTCACCTCCCCCCGCACCTCCCACCCCCGCACCTCACCTCAATCACTCCCCTGCACCTCACCTCCCCCCCTGCACCTCACATCACTCCCCTGTACCTCACCTCCCCCCCCTGCACCTCACCTCCCCCCCTGCACCTCACCTCACTCAGTCCCCTGCACCTCACCTCCCCCCCTGCACCTCATCTTGCGGCTCGCGGGTGGGAGAGGAGGGGGAGAGCGGCTCGCAGGCGGCAGAGGAGGGGGAGAGTGGCTTGCGGGCGGCAGAGGAGGGGGAGAGTGGCTTGCAGGTGGCAGAGGAGGGGGATAGTGGCTCGTGGGCAGAAGAGGAGGGGGAGAGCGGCTCGCGGACAGGAGAGGAGGGGGAGAGAGCAGCTCGCGGGTGGGAGAGGAGGGGGCAAGCCGCCACGGGCCGCACAATGAGTGCAGGCGGGCCGCGTGTTGTGCAGGCCTGGTCTATACCTTCATGTGCTTGCTGGCTTTACAGGGTCTGGCCAAAAGATTGACTTAAAGACCCATGCTTATGAGAAGAAAAAACATCTAGAAATGACTCAACTTATTTGTCATATTGGATGTGCATTGGGGCTTCTTTGTTTGCTGTTATTTCCTATTCAAAAGTAAAAATGATGGCAAACTGCTATCCCAGTCATAAAAAATGTGCCTCTAAAGTACCTCCATTTAAATTCTGCTCTGCAGGAGAATTTGCATAAATCACATCCTTCTGGTTATTTGCATATATTTCAACAGCTCCTGGGGCAGGAGCCTGCTGAGCCCATTAATTCCGCTGGAAAACGAGGGAACAGCATTGCGAATTATGTTTGACATGCAAGCAAAGGTTCAAAATCTTTGAACGACAATGAAAATTGACATCACTTGTTAACCATTAAGGTGCGAGAGAGCTCCTCACCGCATTGCCGATTTATGCTAGGGCAGTAAAGAGTTTCATATTAGTATATGACTCCAAACCACTACAAGTGCCGCTAGGAACACTTGGCATTTCTAATTATTTTCCGAGTCTGAGAACATACATAGAGACCACATGTTAAAGGGCTATTTTTTATTTATTACTCTGACAATACTTGTTTCCAAGATATAATATTGTATGTAAAAATGGTTAAGGAAAATCCAAATCTGCTCTTCACGGTTAGATCTTGACCCAACTTTTAACTGAGTTTTCAATGCATAAAATTCTATGTGTTCCATGGTAACTATTCTTACAGAATGATGCTGCTTCTTTTTATTTGTATCTGTGCGAACTAAAAAGAAGTCTAGTACTTCATCTTTGAGGTAGAACTGCATTGTTAAGAGGGTTGGTGATTACATTCAACACAAGCTTGGCTAGGAGGTAGGTCAAGAAAGAGTGTAAATGTTTCAATGGATAGTCTGAATAATTTGAGATGAAAAAATAGTTATTAGCCTGCAGTATATGTCAGAAATAATGGAGACTATTTATCACAGTCACCCACCTACCAAAACGGGGCAACACTGATGGAAACACAGTGCACTTGAATTATTGAAAGGAGAAAATCCAATTGGTTTCAGTGGTGCTGTTTTATTGCTCCAGTTTTGCAAATGGGAGACTTTGATAAATGATCCTTAAGTTACATACGCCTATAACATATATTATCTCTTGCTGTGCATGCAATGTCTTGTATATAATGTATAACCCTGCTCACTTAATATAACTATGTATTTGTCATCATAACTCTGTAGGCATGAGTTGGCAGTGAGTACTAGTGCACTACTCATTTTGATTCATCCTTCGCAGGTGCTTTTAAAACAAAAGGCAGACTCCTGAAAAGAAAGAACCAGACTGGAGCTACAGTGCTGTCCATGGTGCTGAAGTTGTGCCAATAAGATGTGCTGTGACTGGCCTACTAAGAGCAATGAACTAAAACAGCCACCTACCGTACTTCAAATTCATTCATTCTCATTGAAAGAATCCTATTGTAATCTGATTGGAAGTTAACTATATATTTATATGCATAAGGGTTAGTGTTAAGAAGTTCCAGGCCAGCTTGATATCGCCCCGAGCCCCACGGTTACAGAGGCCCCGCGCTCTTCCCCACATCAATGAAACTGATTGCCGGGGTTGAGCACGGGGCCTCTGTAATTATCTCTTGCCTTGTCCGGCGGCATCACATTGTTATGCGCCGCAAAGTCCTATGGCGCCATGTTGCCATGGCGTGATGTCATATGGTGCTCGGACGACACATGGGGCCGTGTTGCCATAACAACATGACATCACATGTCTCTCTGTTGCCATGAGAATGCAGCACCACATGGTTCTGCGACGTCACATGGTGACGTTATGTCATTGGAAGAGGAGATGCTGCACTGGACAAGGTAAGAGGTCCCAGCCAGGAGTGAAGGAGAATCCGGCGCTACTGCGAGTGGCAAAAATCCAGGCAACTTCCGGTGTGTAAGAGAACTGGCTTTATTTCATAACACACACATAAGAACTCGGGCTACACCACAGCCTCCCCCTCAACGTGTTTCACACTATGGAACAGCGCTCATCTTGGAGTGGGGAGGTGAGGTCTGAACCCAAACATTTAAATAAAAAAGCCCGCGAAAGTGGACTAATTAACCCAACATCATACACATGCACCCATATGACTAAATAAAAATGGTTAAATAGTCCACAAGAGTGCTCATAAAACCCAAAAGAAATACATTTGAATTCATCATACTTGTATTATGTAAAGTATAAAGATATATATGAGTAGCTATGTTGCCTAGACTATCTAAAGGTGCAGTGTTTGACTGGGACAAATTAAAAACCATAGCTGCAAGATCCAAAGGCTATTAGACAAAAATACTGCTACCTTGACATATAATGTAATTTTTTAACTGTTTAAATAAAGTTAAACCATCATACTTTGGTGAATATATATATATATATATATCTTGATCTTATATGAACTGTGTCAAAAGATACAAGAGGAAAGTGAGATTTTACAAGTTCTCACACCCTCAGAGTGAGATTTCCTCATCACTCCAGACCCCATCATACCCATTTTTCATCACCTTCCCAAATTCACAAAATACTCACTGCACCCCCAGGTAGACCCATTATTTCCAGCATTGGTTCCCTGGGCGAACATCTTTCACAATACATTGATCACTTTCTTCAACCTCTAGTACACACGTTACCTTCACATATAATTGACACCAAACGCGTTTTATCACTCCTTGCAACTTTTAGTTGGCACACATCCTACATTTGGGTAACCCTAGATGTAGCTTCCCTATACAATATTATTAATTACGATCACGGCATCACAGCAGTTTAGTTTTTCCTCAACCTCACTCCTCCCTCTCCCCAGCACACATTGCTTTTTTAATGGATAGTATTCGATTTTCACTCACTCACAATTATTTTCTTTTTGATCAGCAGTTTTATCTCCAAACACGTGGGACCGCAATGGGGACTTCTTTTGCCCCATCCTACGCCAACCTCTTCATGGGTTGGTGGGAGATGTTCCACGTGTTTGGAGATTCTAATCCTTTTAGGCACAATATAGCGTTTTATAAGCGCTATATTGATGACCTCCTGATGGTCTGGAGTGGTGAGGAGGACGAGCTTTTCAGGTTCTTTGATTATCTGGCAGATAACCAACTCAATCTCAGATTTACACATAATCATCATATGCACAACATACAATTTTTGGATCTTTACTTGTATGTGGATAATGAGAAAAAAATACAGTCTGACATCTTTAGGAAAGATAATGCCAGAAACTCATTGTTACATGCGAAAAGCTGTCATTCCCACCCTCTGATCAGAGGTATCCCACGGGGCCAATTCCTGTGGTTACGCAAAAATTGTTCCTCCCTGGAGGACTTTGTTCATAGGGCGGATGAAATGAGGGAATGGTTTCTATCTAGGGGCTATGCCCAAGAGGATCTTTATAAGGCCTTTCAATTAGCCCTTAATACAGATAGGGATTCTTTGATAACCATGAATTGGAGCCATTCCAGGCAGAGTAGCTCTGCTGAGAGTGCCGATGCACTATTTTATTACGGGATACAGTGAGCAGACAGGTGCAATTAAATCCATTATCAAGAAACATTGGGGCACATTATCTCTGGACCCCATATTTGTAAAATGGTTAGCACCGACCCTCGCATTGTATTCCGCAAAGCGGCTACGTTAGGGAATTCTTTATCACCGAGCATGTTACGGCCCAACAAGTCCCATGGATATATGTCATCATTTTGTCCTAAATTACAAGGTTCCTATAAATGTGGACGATGTAAGATATGTCCCATGATGACTAAATCGACACATTTCTCCAACCGCGATGGGACATGTAAATTTAAGATAAAATCATTCTTGTCCTGTCAAACTGAGTTTGTAATATATTTATTGATATGCCGGTGCAGCAAACAATATGTCGGCCTCACTAGTAGAGTCCTCAAGATTCGTATCTTAGAGCACCAATACGAAATAAAGATATGCTGCCCCCAGTATCAAAACATTTTAACACTTGTCCATTGGGTACAGTGAGATCCATAAAATGTATAGCGCTTGAACATATTCCCTTACCCTCCCGGGGAGGTGATAAGGTTAAAATCTTGCATCAGCGTGATCACTATATCACTTCAGTTTGGTGCGTGATCAAAGCCCAGAAGCGCTTAAGTGTCATGCTATTAAATGTCCCATAGTAAGCTGGAGGGAATGTGATAGGTTAAACCAAATCTCCAGGAGGGAGTCCTACTGGATTTTTGAACTTAAAACGTTGACTCCCCAGGGGCTCAATGTTGAATTCGACCTAGCAGCTTTTGTAAATCAATTCCATGTTAGTTAGTTGAATGAGACAATCTGAGTGGTTTGTTTGAGATAAAGTATGAGAGTAGGTTTCATTTCTTGATATTTATCCATTTCTTGGGTGAATGGATAAAAATGATAAATTTAAATGTAAATCTAAATTTAATTTTGATAATGTAGGAGATTCAGCGCTCGTGCTGCAGGTGTATCATTTGTTGGAAACGTAAATCCCCTTGCAGCATGTGTGCGGAGCGTCTCCCCAGTAAGCTCCTAAAGCAAGGTGACCCCCAAAAAGGGGGACACCTTGAAAAGAAAGAAAGAAAAATGCACACAATGCGCACCGGAGATTAAAATATAGTAAATTATTTATTAATAAAACAAAACAAAAAATAACCGAGGGGGTCCAACCCCACCTCAGTACGTATGTATCATAGATTCGGGTTCGGTTACAATGAACAAAAACCACGTAAATAATCAAATATAGCTAATAAAACTAAATCTATAAACAACATGACAAATGGTAAATAAAATAATAAAAAGGAAGACAATGTTCAATAAAACGGGATAAATGAATACTGGATTGGCTAAAAAAATAGCTGAACAGCTGCCTGAGGCTGACAGGGGGAGACAGAGACTTACACTGAAGCCCAGAGCGGGTTCCGCGGCAAGCGTTTAGGGGTCCGGACCATGCCACCGCCAGAGATGTTATCACCGCCTGTAAGATCCGGGGGAACACCTCTCTCTAAGGGGGTTCCTCCCGTGACTTTACCTGCCTCCGCTCCGGCTCTGCCTCCTCACCGTCGCGGGCGGGATCTTCCTTCTCCTCCGCTTCCCATGGCGGCTACTGAACGCGCGCATGCGCGCGCACGGCCGAGGACCTTTACGTCCTCTCTCAGGAGAAGTTCCCGCCCCTAGCTCAGGCCGCGCGCGTCTCTCCTGCGCGGCGCACACGCCTGATGCGCATGCACCGCCCACAAGCTTCACATCTAGCGCAACTGTGGCAATATCCTTCCCACCAATCCCTATCTTCCCTGGGGCCGCTCCCTCGTCACTCCCCCTCTTCCTATTGGTTCCTCCTCCTATTTATACCTTGCTCAGCCATTCCTTCTTTGGCTGAGCATAGCTTTGTGTGACCTGTGTTACCCATGGTCGTGCCTGCCTCAGTTCCTGTCTCTTTGTCTTCTCTAGTGATCCCTTGTGTACCGTACCGGCTTGGCTGTGGACCCGCTCTGGACTTCGACCCTTGGCTTGCACCCTGACCTCCTGGACTCCCCGAACCCCTTTACCTCGGCTTGCAGATTCCGACCTACCTCCCGGCTCTGGCCCCCAGGCTCTCGGTACCAACTATCTTCTGGAACCTCCCTTCTCATCTGGCGAGTATCTTACTCTATCTTATACTCCAGACGCCTATTTTCCAGACGCCTATTTTCCACTTTCCAGGCATGTCCCCGTAGCTGTGGGTGCAGTTGTTACCCATCTCACCTCAGTTTCGGGGTCCCTCCTTGTCCGTGGTGAGCACAGCGTAACACCACCCGAGCTTCCAGCAAACGCCGTCTCAGCCTGTCAGAATATGCGCAGAGTGACCTGTCGTGACCTCTACGCATTTCGCACTACGTGCTTCGTCGTTAAATTTAATTTAACATGAGGTGATCTAATAAATACACGTTGATCAAGAATGATAAGATATTCTGGTATCCATATAAACTAATTATAGCTAGTTGAAACATCAACATATTTATATTGAAAATAACTATCAGGCTGACAACTATAAAGCAGGTCATCCAGGTATAGCTATTTGGCAAACAGGTTATACAATTTAATTCTTAGGGTGACTAAATTGATTAAAGGTTGAAAATAAAAATGCACAAATGCGCACCAGGGATTAGTGGAAGGTAATTTATTAAAAAGTACACAATAACTGAGGGGATCCAACCGCACCTCAGAACAGCTGTGCAGCTGAACGGCTAAGTACCACCAAGGAAAACACCTAATAGTGACTAAACCCTAAGCTGCACAGTATACAAATGCAGTAAAATTTATATAAAAAACATGAAAGAAAAAAAACAAACATGAAAACAACCTATCAACAGATTTGTGTAGAAACCGCCATAGGGTTGGGCATTGGCAAGGGGAAACGGACACTCACACTGAGACAGTCAGCAGACTCGCGGTGTCTGCATAGGATCCGGATCTCGGCACCGCGGAGATGGATAAAACCACTGCTGTCTCCTGCAGGCTCCGTTTCAGCTTACCAGCAAACACGCGCAGGATGACCTGTCGTGACCTCTACGCGTTTCGCACCACGTGCTTCGTCAGGAGGTCACGTACAGCGTCATCCGCGCGTATTTATGGGCGGCAACTGATTGAATAAACCAGCCCCCTCAGAGAAACACCCATACTTTGCCTAATTACTACAATGATTAAAACACCTTGAAATAAGGTTACTGGGCAACAGGGTGTATAGCAACTAATGTGGGGGATGTGTGCAGGTATAAATTAATCATTGCACGCACCCCTATGAAAATAAACAGGAATATGACCTCTAACAACATGAATAATATAATATGTAAACAAATCATGCTGAAACCTGTATATGAATAAAAGAAAAAAGAACAAATGACTAAATAAAAACAAATAAATATAAAAACATACATAAATGTTAATGCAAATAAATGTTAATAAATTCATTATATTAAAAACGGAATACATTCTCTTAAGAAAGGAGTCAATTCAATTAATTCATTGAAACCATAGGGATGTCTGGTATGCATTTCATAGATCCAAAATTGCTCCCGTTTCAATAAATGATTATCTCTATTTCCCTGTCTACTACCTAGTGATACACTTTCAAGTCCCTTAAATTTAATACAACCAGGTTCACTGTTATGCACTTCTTTAAAGTGTTTCAAAAGCGGATTTAATGGCATACCTTTTGCTATTATTTTTGGTATGTTTTTAACATTTCTCAGGTGCTCTAACATGCGCATTTTAAACGGTCTTTTTGTCTTACCAATGTACTGTAAATTACAGCTACTGTACACTGTAAGGCATAGACCACATGCGTTGTCTGACAATTAATGAAACTTGTAATATTGTAGACTTTGTTAGTAACTCCTGATGTAACTGTTTTCCCTTGACAGATATGGTTACACGCTTTACACTTTCCGCATTTGTACGTGCCTTTAATTCCTAGGCGAGTTTTAATATCTCCAGATACGATGGCTTCTCTGGAGACTTGACTTGGAGCCAGAATGTGTTTAAGGTTAGGTGCTCGTTTGAACACTATCCCTGGTTTGGACTTTAGTTGGGGACCCAAAATGGGATCAGCTTTTAATATCCCCCAATGTTTTTGCAGAATTTTTCTAACATTGTAATGGGTATCACTAAATTGAGTAATAAATGCTGGATTTGATTTTGTCTCTTCTCACTCTTTTTATGATGATATTTCATCAAAGATTTCCTAGGAATCCTTTCTAGTTTTTTGAGCGAAGAGTTTACTAAATCGCTATCATATTCTTTGTCTAGGAATCTTTTCTTTAAAAAGAAAGATTGTTCTTCATAATCCACAGCCTTAGAATCATTTCTCTTCAACCTGAGAAATTGATTAAAGGGAATATTTTGGACCCATCTCTTATCGTGACAACTAAATGGGTCTAAATATGAATTTACATTTGTAGCCTTAAAGTGCGTTTTAGTATGTACAGTATTGGCCTCAATGTAAATCTCTATATCGAGATAATGAATGCTTACTGAGCTATTTTCACCACTAAATTTTAAATTAAAATCATTATTGTTCAGAAGTGTGACAAACTCAAGGTAGGAATCTTCTGTCCCCTCCCACACAATAATAATATCATCGATGTATCTCCTCCACAGCTTAAGCTGCGGAGGAGTACTTCTAAAGATCACCAAAGACTCCCACTGTCCCACATACAAATTGGCGAATGACGGGGCAAATGTTGTGCCCATCGCCGCCCCCAAGATTTGCAAAAAATAGAAGGAATCAAACAAAAAGTAATTATGACTGAGGATGAACTCAATTGAAGATAAAATGAATTCAACCTGTGTAATGGGGAGTGTTTGTGGGGTCAATAAAAAGTGTCTAATTGCTTCTACCCCTTTTTTGTGAGGGATGCTAGTGTATAGTGATTGAACATCTAATGTGGCTAATCTATAATTATCTTCCCAAACAAAACCATCAAACAATTGTAAAACCATAGTGGTATCTTTAAGGTGAGATGGTAGTGAAGTGACCATTGGTTGTAAGAAAAAATCAATATAGGTGGATAAATTAGAAGTGAGGGAATTAATCCCGGAAATAATGGGACGTCCGGGTGGGGAAGTGAGAGATTTGTGTATCTTGGGGATGTAATAAAATATTGGAACAGTGGGAGTCTCCGTGAACAAATATTGATACTCTAACTTAGAAATAATACCAAGTTCCAGAGCTCCATACAAATGCGTTTTAATGAGACTCAAAAATTCCTTTGTGGGGTCCCTCTTTAATGTGACATATGAGATGGGGTCCTGTAAAAGGCGATGAGCTTCCTTAAAATAGTCCTCTGTATTCAAGAGTACTATTCCGCCTCCCTTATCAGCTGACCTTAATACAATGTCAGGATTGGACTTTAGTTGTTTGATACTTTTTTGTTCATCCCAAGTTAAATTGGAATATGATCCTAGTTGTTTTTTCTTACACATATCTCTGAAATCCTGTTCAACCAGTTTTCCAAATAATTCTATATTGTGTCCTCTTGAGGCATATGGGAAAAATACAGAATTTGGTTTGAAACCAGTATGTGTATAACTTCCAAAGTTGACAAAGTCAGGGTCACTCTCTTTCAGTAGTGCTTCTAGATCTTCAATGATAGCCATCTGATCAACAGTAATGTCAATTGCCTCATTGTGAGAAATTTAATCTGATGTAGCCTTATTGCGACGGTAATGACACTGTAAAGTCATTTTTCTTAAATATTTTTGAAGATCAATATAGAGATCAAATTCATTTGATTCTCTAGAAGGGGCAAACGTAAAGCCCTTCTTATGCACTTGAAAGAGATCTTTATCTATAATCAATGAAGATAAGTTAAAGATCCCATTACTGGTTAGTGTCAATGGCTCAGGGATCCCCTCTTTGTGGGAGGGCTTTCTCCCTCCTCTCTTACCTCGTCTGAATAGCCCCTTTTTCGATTCATTTTTTGCAGGGGTTTTGAGGGGGGATTGTCTAGGTCCCAACTTGGTCTGTTTGGCTTGTTTTTGATCGATTTCTGAAAAAAACAATCGTTATTATCTTCATTTATATCACTTTCATTAACGTCAGCTCTATCTTTTAGTTGATGAAACTTATTTGTAACTGGTAATTCAAATGCAATACTTTTATCCCCTCTACTGGCATATTGGTTTTACCTTTGATGTTTATATTTATGTTTTACATCCTTGGATTTACCATTTTTGCCCACCATAGACCAGTTGTCACTTTGACTCCTCTCTCTATATTTATGTTGATTAGAGGGTCTATTATTAGAGTGATCTCTTTTAATATTTTCATTTACTGGTCTATGTAGATCTTTGTTTGATCTTTGAATATTCTCTACATAATGAGATTTCTTCAAATTTTTTTGGGGTTTTAGGTATTGCACCCGCTGACATAGGCTTTTTAGTGTTTTTTTGGACCTCTTTTTTAGATTGTTCTGAACTTGCAGATTTCTGTGAAATCTGCTCACAGACAGTTCTTTCTGTTCTGACAGCTTGATCTGACTTTTTGTCTTTCCAGTCCTTTTGCCTATTTTCCAAATAGTCAACCTTATCTCTAAGGAACTTTTTATTTTTCCTTATCATTATGCCTTTCTCATGCTTTCTCAATTTTCCCACCATATCTTCAACTAATTTGGGCAACCCTTCTAGTGTTGGTAAACCGATAATGTCCAATTTGACTTTGTCAATTTTAACAGAGAGTTCCTGTAGTTCTTTTTTCCTCTCTCCCATAAGGAGTTTAATGAGTTTAATTGAACTTATCTCAAGGATCTCCTCCCAAATAGCTAGAAAGGCTGGATTGTCATTGCCATAGGTGGGTTTGAGTAGCAATCTTAGGCCTCTAGGAACCCTTTTTTGTTTCAGGTATTCCTCAAATGATACAAGCTCCCAAAAAGCTTTAGTTTCCTGCTCTAATAATTTAGTCAGAGCAAAAATCTTTGACGGTAAATCTACCGTTATATCTTCTAGATTGATATTCTCACAAAACATTTGTCCCAATAAAGCACCTCTGTTATTTCTATTGTCCAAACTGGATAAAAAATTAGTGGTGAAATCTAATAGCTCAGTCATATTGGTAAATGTAAAGAAAACCCCAATTAGAATGAATAAGGATTCTACTATGGTGTAACAGCCGCCTTAATAAAAACACACATAACATATACATAAAAGTCTAGTATGGAATAAACAGTCTTATCTATGCAGCTGAAAATCCAAGGGAGAGAGAACCAGAGTCCAAAGTCCAATAGATTGTCATTGGCCAATTTGTATATGGGACAGTGGGAGTCTTTGGTGATCTTTAGATGGATAACTATAGATAGAGACCTCGCTCGAAAACCCCTTGTTGGTTAGTGCGTGCTGCCTAGGGAGTGGATTTATGGACGGAAAACGAGTGTATCTAGAGAGGTACACAGAATAGAATCCCTTTGTAGGCGCACCGCAGACCGTTATGGAATAAATGTGGTCAGGGGAAAAAAAGTGTTTAACAAAATAATAAATATTTTAATCAAAATTGTGATTGTGCAGTAAAAATAGCAAATATTGAAAAACTAGTATTTACTATATTAAAAGACACTAGTTATGTCACAACGATAGGTCCAGAGGGACTACTCTGGGCCCATCAGCAGGTGTAGCTTATGTCAAATCACTGCGGTGCCTTAGATGTTCAGCATATCTCAAATGTATATCAAGGTATATCAAGTTATATCCTGAAGTGGATGTTAGCCACTCAGATGTGACATCTGGTGGTGCTGAGATGTATTACACCCTATGCCTTAAACTTAATTCTTCTATGCCTCTGTGCTTTACCACTAGCAGTGTGTGGTCCCGCGAGTAGATGCACCGTTAGGATCAGCCATGCATATAGATACAGTAGATGGAGAGTCCCTCGCTGTTCTGTGTGGCTGGCTGGGTGAGTATTACTCTGGTGCGGATGTAGATGTACCCTGATGGTGTGTTGCTACCTCGTTCTGATCACATGTATAGTATTTCAGCAGTGATGGGGTTAATACCCACTATACATATGGAGATGTTGCTCTGCGTGTTTTAGCTGGGCGCGCAGGAACGCTGAAGTTTTGGAGCTATAGACACACTTGTTAGTAAGTTTGAAAGTGTCTGCGTTCACTTCGGTGAAAACTTGCCGTGTCGCCCCTTGCGCCCCTTAGTTTTTGCCCCGTAGACCCCGTGCATATATATTTGAATGTCGGAGAGTACACAGATAGCGTTATTGTATCCTGCACTCTTCTGAATTCGCCTACAGTGTATGTATCTAGTTTCACAGAGTAATGCTATGTTTACTTAGCAGACCTGGAAGTTTATTATCAGTGTTGTCATTCTTGTATTGTTATGACAAAACTCTGAGTCTCCGCATTTGTATGCTCTGTAGTGTTTCATTCAGATCAGTGATTCCTGCAGAGACCCATAGTAGCGGGAGGCAGTCCCACAGTGTGATGGCTTACCAGGTCATATTGTTACACATTCTGGGATCCGAGGTACATTGAGGCTAAAATTGGGCAGATATTCAGTTAGTTGTTTAAGTGAGTGTATACAGGTTGGTAGCACAGCCCTGCTAAACACAGTGCTAAACACCTCTTTAACTGGGTGTATCAATACACAGGTCCATATAGTGAATTAAAGGCTGGTAGTACAGCGTTGTAGTGAGACAGTGAAGACATAGAGCTATGCTCTTAACTGCTGTAGAAATATTTTAATCAATAAATATCGGCAGAAACCCGACATGCTGCATGTTTCGTCGCTTACTTGCGACTTCTTCCGGGGTGGGAGTATCTGCGTCTCCTGTTCCTGTTTTATACCCGGTGGTTGTCATAGTGACCATGGGACGCGTGTGTTGCCGAGTTAGAGCTGGTGGTGCATAGGTACTGCACCCAAATGCTATACTTAGAAAAAATAGTATAAAAACTCTGACCAGAATTCTGATGTGCATTGTACTTGTATTCCACAAGAAAAAATGATATGTGTTAACAGTCTCTATTTATTCATAGGAAAGAAGTGAAAGCAAAACCTTCGTTAATACCAGATGGACATTGTGTGTTGAGTAAGTATATCCATCTGGATTCACGTTGCAGAAGTTTCTTGTCCCAATCACCTCTGCGGATACTTGGGAGTATATGGTCTATCCCTTGAAATGTCAAAGTGTTGGTATTCCCTGCGTGGTGTTCTCTCACATGGCGGGAGATAGGGGTGTCTAGAGAGTTTCGTATGGAGCCAATATGCTCCAACACTCGTTTTCTTAGTTCCCTTTTTGTTTTTCCAACATATTTTTTACCACATATGCATGTGGCGAGATAGATTATTCCTGTACTTTTGCAATTTATGAATTGTTTTATTTTGTAGGATTTAGTATCTCCCATGTTCGTGAAATTTTTGCTCTCCTTCATGTAACTGCACGCCTTACAGTGATGGCATTTGTATGAGCCTTTAACAGTTAGCCATGTCTTGCTTTTCTTGTTTGCAACATTGAAGTGGCTGTGTACAAGATGATCCTTGATATTAGAAGCCCTTCTCCACACCACAGATGGATGATTTTTTAAAACCAATTTGAGGTCGTCATCATTAGCTAAAATGTGCCAATGTTTGTTTAGTATTTTATTCAAGTCTCTCCACTGGTTGTGAAACGTGGTAATACAGCGTATTTCATTGTTTTTCAGTTTCTCATCTTGTATTTTTGGTTTTAAAAGGTCAAATCGTGGAGTATTCAGTGCTCTGTGATACGCCGTTTTTATTTGGCGTTTGGAGTATCCCCTTGCAATGAAATTATTTTTCATTTCGATGCTTTGTTCCTTGAAGGTCTCAGTATCCGAACAATTTCTCCTTATGCGCAGATACTGGCCTGTGGGGATACCCCTAATGAGGGGTTGAGGGTGAAAGCTGTCGGCCCTCAGGTAGCTGTTACTTGCAGTTTTCTTTTTGTGATTATTAGTAGTGAGGTAGCCATCATTGTTGATACTGATGCGTATGTCTAGGAAAGTAATGGTAGTGGCACTTATTTCTGAAGTGAGCTTAAGGTTGTGGTCGTTGTTATTTAGCAAATTTAAGAACGTCTCAAGATCCTGTTTGGACCCATTCCAAAGTAGGAGGATGTCATCTATATACCGGATCCATAGGTCTATATGATCCATATATAGAGACATAGCCTCCGAGAAAACGCTGATCTCCTCCCACCAACCTAAATATAGGTTGGCGTAGGTAGGGGCACATGTAGTCCCCATTGCTGTTCCCTGTATTTGCAGATAGTATTTTGAGTCGAACAGGAAATAATTATGTTCTAATACAAATTCCAACAACTCAATGATAAAGGTGTTATGATCAATGAAGAGGCAGCTACGGGAGGAGAGGAAATGTTTGACTGCTAGGAGTCCAAATTCATGTTTTATGCTAGTATACAGCGATTCCACGTCAAAACTGACCAAAAGCGTGTCCTTATTCACCTGTATCCCTTCTAATCTGTTGAGGACATCCTTCGTGTCTTTTACAAAGGACGGCAAAGAGGTCACAAAATTCCTAAGTACTTTGTCAATATAGACACTTGGGTTTTCCGTAAGAGATCCGATTCCCGATACTATAGGTCTTCCTGGTGGTTTACAGATGTTCTTATGTACTTTGGGGATACTGTAGAAAGTTGCTACAGTGGGTTGTTTTGATGTCATGAAGTCATATTCGCTTTTTGTTATGACTTTCCTTTCCAGGCCATTGTTTAATATTGATCCCAGTGCTTTTTGGAATGTTGTGGTTGGATCATTGGGGAGGATCCTGTAGCATTGTTTGTCTCTTAGGAGTCTAAGGTTTTCCGCTTTGTAGTCTTCTGTTTTGAGTGTTACAAGGTTGCCTCCTTTGTCCGCAGGTTTTATTGTAATTTCCTGCATGTTTTTCAGTTCTTTGAGTGCTTCTTGTTCCTGTTTACTTAGGTTACTTTGGTTATTGTTTTTGATTACTTTAAGTGCCTCTAGGTCTTTTGTGACTAGGTTCAAGAATGTTGAAACATTCGCACAGCTGTCCGGATGCGGCGTGAAGCGGCTTTTTGGTTTAAGGGTCGTATGGGGTCCATCTCCCGGGTTTTTTTCCTTCGAGAAGATCGATAAGGTGTAGCAGATGTTCTTGATCTTGTGTTTGGATAAGTTCTTCATATTCTTGCGGTGTCACGTTGCGTTCACGTCTCTTAAAGAACTTATGCAACAGCATTTTCCTGGCGAAGAGGTAATGTCTTTTATTGCCTCAAACAAATCAAAAGTATTGGAGGGAACATAGGAGAGGCCTTTCTCTAAGAGGCTGAGTTGTGCATTTGTTAAGGGGATACCGGAGAGGTTGATTATCTCACATTTGTTCTTACAAGTGTTCTGTGTATCTATCGTCTCCGTCCCCTCTGCCTCCTGTAGTTGGACCACCGTCCTCTTCCTCTTCCTCTCCAGTACCCCTCCTCTTCGTGTCTTCCTGGGCCATGGTCTATTTCTTCCTGGGCCTGTTCTAAAAAATGGTGTGCGTGACCTTCTACCTGTTTAGTTGATTTGTCCTTGTTTGTTTTGGATCTAGTCATGACTTTATTTTGGTAGGTACTGTTGTCCTCTGTTTCTGACATATCCCAGTCAGTGGACGAGTCACTATGCTCCTGTATTTTTGTTTTTCAGCCTGGAAGTGGTGTTTGTAGATCTTGCCCCTAGAGTAATCGCCACTGTCACGAATGTATTTAGTGTGTTTTCTCTCTTTTATTCCTTTTACATACTGGTCCGTAGTTTTTTGGAGGATATTCTCGTATTTATCAAAATTTGAAGATTCTTTCCACTGGACAGCTTCTTTCTTGTTTTTCTCCACCTCACAATTCACCTTCTTAAGTTCCACTAATTCATTCTCAATGAGAAGGGCCATGAGATCATGTGAGCACTTGCTTATTGTCTCATCCCATTTTTTTATAAATGTATCTTGCAAGTTGTGATAAGATGGCGAGAGATTCACTCTCAAACCCCTCGGTATCATCTTGTTCTTTTCGTATTTTTGAAGGCTACATACTTCCCACCATAGGCGCGACTGTTTTTTATACAGTCTTTCCATATTTTGGAAGTACAGTTTTATATTGTTCACAGTAGGTTCTTCCTGTATAGTTGATGTTGTGGAGAAGATACTTTCCGAGTCTGCTTCCCAGTCATTAAAATCCATGTTTCTGGAAAGGAAGCCTGCCATGGTTGTACCAGGCTTATCTCACTAAATAAGTGAAAAGGAGGAGCTGAGGTGGAGAACAGGTTTAGAAGAGGACCTGTGGGTAAGGTATGGATAACTATAGATAGAGACCTCGCTCGAAAACCCCTTGTTGGTTAGTGCGTGCTGCCTAGGGAGTGGATTTATGGACGGAAAACGAGTGTATCTAGAGAGGTACACAGAATAGAATCCCTTTGTAGGCGCACCGCAGACCGTTATGG